>VDFB02007175.1:0-26148 GCA_007258455.2 Sequoia sempervirens | reverse complement strand
GATATCTTAGTGGATTGAGATTCAACATCCAAGATGAGTTAACTTTGGAAAATCCAAGAACGGTTGAGGAGTGCTATCAAATGGCAATAAGGGCTGAAGAAAAACTAAAGAGAAGGCAAGATAAGTCAAACAAGGGCAGAGGAAACAATTCAAGAGGAAGAGGTTCATTTTATACACCAAGGTAGCCATATGAGAGTCAAGAAGATGCAAACAAAGTCCAAGACCAAGTTGTCGATTAGAGAGGTGGATTTAGAGGTGGTAGATTAGGCTTTAGAGGCAGATTTGGAAGTCAAGGAAGAGGCTCACAAGGATTCATAGGAAGGTGTTATCAATGCAACAAATTTGGACACCAAGCATGGTAGTACAATGAAGGACAAGCTTCTAGTTCACATGGAGGTGAAATAAGGAATCAATTGGTGCAAGAAGAGGATACTGAGAGTGTAAACTCTCAATCACAACATGATGCCCCTGAAGTTGGAGAATCACTAATGGTAAGGAGAACACTCATCAAGGCATCAAAGGAAAAAGAGCCATCACAAAGGACACTCTTCGAAACCACTTGTAAGTGCATGGGTAAAGTATGTAAAGTTGTGATTGATTCAGGAAGCACAGATAGCATGGTTTCTAATGAGATGGTTGAGAAACTTAAATTGCCTAGGATACCACATGATACTCCTTATAAAGTTTCTTGGTTGAATGAGGGTTAGTATGTTTTGGTTAATGAGCAAGCTTGGGTGGAGTTCAATATAGGAGGGTACAAAGATAAGGTTCTATGTGATGTGTTACCTATGGATGTGTGTCATTTGTTGCTAGGGAGGCCTTGGAAATTTGATAGGAATGCAATGTATGATGGTAGGAGGAATACTTATGAGATAAAGAAAGATGGTATTTTCTATACCTTGACACCCTTGAAAGAAGATGATAAAGGACAAATTAAGCAAGCTAATGAAATGATGGTTGGTAGAAAAGAGTTTATAAAGATAGAGGAAAAGGAGGATAGGAACCTTGCAACCACTCCTAGACTTGGAGATGTGAAGACAAAAAACATGAAGAATCTGATTTTGGAAGGAAATGATGTTGAGTTGAAGGTCAAGGATGAATTGATTTTGCAAATCCAAGGTTGGCTTAAAAGGTATGTTGATGTGAAGATAGAAGAGGTGATTCACTTAATACTTTATAAAGAGGATGGTGGTCATTCAAATCCTTTCATATCAAAGGTTGGTAAATCTGAGAAAGCAGCGGTCCTAGAGGTAGGATATTAGATGGAAGAGATGAAAAATAAAGGTGAAGAGCTCAAAGCTAAACTAGAAGAGAAAAAAAGTAAGATCAAGCATACATCAAAATTGAAGCATAAGGAGATTCATTACAAGCATGGAAGAGGTTTGGTAATAGGTAAAGAGGCAGGTGCAAGTGACAAGCAGGCTAGGGAGCATCCATCAAGCAGCCCTCAATAGTTGGAGCATAACTTAAGTGGCAAAGAGTTCAAGATGCAAAGAATAATGCTAGTTTTCAGTACTTGGTTCATTGGAAGGGTGTTCCACATGGATATATCACTTGGAGGTAAAAGGATTCAATGGAAAATCATGGATCATATGGTTGCAGTATTGTCCTAAAGGGGACTTGAGTTCTTTTTTCCCGGGGAGTATGGTGCAGGGCACCATAGGTCCTAGTTTGAAAATGTTGCAAAGAGTTAGATGTTGAGTATTTTGGTTTGTAATAAGGTCTTAAAGACCATTTTTGATGTCTTTGGAGTTAGTTTGGAGTCCATATGATCAAGTTTGTAAAAGTTACAAAAAAAGTTGCAAAGTTGTCAAGCATTTTTTGCATTTTTTTGCATTTTGTGGGAGTTGAACGATCATGAGACTTGAAAAGTAGGTAGGGTAAGTTGTTTTAGTTGGAGAATGTTTAAATACATCATGGAGGGGTCGAATCAAGTTTCTAATGAATATTTTGAAATTTGAGTAATAAGAATTCACTGCTTTCCTATGTTTTGAAGGCATAAATTACTGCTACAAATCGTAGTACGGCCTTGTACGGCCTGTAAGTGATCATATTTTGATTGGAATTGATGGATATATGAATCCTGGCTCTTTTTCATCTTGTTTCATTTGATTTCATTAGGATTTGTGTGAGTTAGAGCCAATTTTCTGAAAACTGCCTTGAAAACCTAAGTTTTGGGGTTTTAAGAGCAAAATAATGGAAATCTCACCATTCCACCGATGAAAATCTTTGAGAATTATTGGAATTGGGTTATATAGGATTTATTTTTATTTTATGGTGTTTGCAGCAGCATGGGAGGAGGATTTGGGCAAATGTGTTGATGCCCTAGGCTGATAACACTTGTTTTTGAGCAATTAAGTTGCATAGAGATTAGGGTTTGAATAAAAACTCTTGGAAAGTGGTTTGAAAGGGTTGGAATAGTTGATTCAGGATATATTTGACATGTTTAGGGTGTTGGTTTGAAGAGTGGAGGTTGGTAGTGTGTAAAACCAATAGGTGCCTATTTGCACAAGCGTAATTAGGCTTCCTGTCAAGCGTAGTAGCTGAAAATTGAGGGTTGTGTTCCAAAGTAACCAAACTTGTAATTTTGATATGTTTTGAAGTGTCAAAATGGGTATCTAGAACAGTGATTGGATTCTGGGTTTGAAACTTGGTCTGCAAATTAAGTGAGAAAAACCCTATTTACTATGCTACAAGGAATAGTTGCAAATTGTGAAGGAAATCTTCTTGGTTGATGTGTTTAGATCATTGAATTGGAAAATTTGTTGAATTGAGATTGTTTAGACACCTTCTACCCTTCTCTACATCATTATATTTGTAGTTTATGTGTACTAATCAAAATCATGTTTGAATAATATAATCTTTACAAATGATAAGTAGATCATTATGTTCATAATAATTGTATACTATTCTTCATTCCATTTTCGATATTAAGTTTATGGATGTAACATGATAAAAAATCATTATGATTAATATATATTCATTTGATTGTAATTTTTGAGTAAGAAAAAAATGATATATCAACCTATTTTATTTTGAGAACATGAAACTATGGTTCATGACCCCACTCACCTCATGCGGTAAATTTCTAAAACTATATGTACCATTTAAAGAGCTCATATGGATCCATAAGCATATTTACTATAAGTGTATCAAATTATAAACAATAATAATGAGATATGACTATTAATATAGGTTGTGTGTTTTGACATAGGCTTTCCATATTTAATTTTAAATTTGGTAAACTTCATTTATAGGGTGTACTTGAATAGAAGGGAAATCCATTTGAAGACCACCAATTTTATTAACATGTGTGCTTTAAGGTGTGTTCCTTAGCATTATAGAATGAATTTTTGAATTGATGGCCAAAATCATGCATAGGAGTGTGTGTGCATATAAGTAGATTGCAATCCAAATCTCAAATATTTTTTAGCTTTAGCACACTCTTATATTAGGAAAGTATAATTTTTTTTTAAAATTAAACAATTGTATTTAGGTTAATGGATGAGCCATTAATTGTGGCTCACATGTAGCTTTATGTCTATGTGCTACAATGATGCAAGAGCATCCGGGTGCACGGACAATCCTGTACACCAAAAATATTTATTTTATTCTCCTTTGATTTTTGGCTTGTTTTTGTGTTGCAGGCATGATTTTAATCTCTTTACACCTTTCTTCAGCAACATTTGAAGATATTTTTATTCATATAATTTATTGGCCTGAAATTCAAGTGAAATAGCATGACATTTAATAAAATGAAATCCCACACTCCAGTCAGGAAATGTATTTTTTTTTTGCTCTTGTAACTCCCTGGATTAAATAAAAATAAAGAGAATAAAAGTTTGTGGGAGTCGATGACAATTTTGGCAAAGATTTTAATATTTTTTTTGGAAAAAACATTGAAGAGAACAATTAAGGGGTTGAATGCATGAATCCTATGCCCATAATGGAGGAGGAAGAGGTTTGACTGGCATTTTGGGAAGAGAAAGATTGTTTGATTCGTGACTATGAGACCTAGTTTTAGTAAATTGGGCATAACTTTCTCATACAATTAAAAATTTGAGAAATTCAAAAAGTTCTAGAAAAATAGGAAGAAGGAGCATAAAATCCAGGAGTTTTAAAATATTTGTGATACTCAAGGTGCGGTGATGGATAGAAGTGATAGGTTTGTGGTGAAAATTTTCAAATTTGATTCTTAATCTTTCCTGTAGAAGATTGTTGCTACAATTGAAACTCTGTTAATGGATAGCATGTTGAGTTTTGAGAATTTTGTAAACTTCCAATATTTATTTGAATGAAAATGAAATAATCTTGTGCTGGAGATTTTATTTAAATATTGTTTTAAGTGTTTATTTTATGAAGGAAGGTTGCAACAATTGACAAACTCTTTGGTTTCTCAATTGTTGTTTGCATCCAATGGTATTAGGGCAGGTTGATTTTGTTGGGGTGTGAGATGTGTTGAGTATGAGTTTGTTGCAGGAACTTGTTTTGGTGAAGAGTGAATTGGTGAAGCTACAAGAGAGAGAATTGTGAGAAATTTTTTTGTTGCAGGCATGAAAGAGGGTCTGTGACTACTATCCTCCAGCAGAGATAAACCTAGGTAGAAGGTGTAGAGTTCCTCCACACAGAGAGAGTGGGTAGAGGAAGCATCTTCCAGAGTCTTTGTTGGGTAGAGGATAGTTGTGTGAGTGAGGGATTGTTGCAAGGAGTACTTGTAATTGCAAAGGGACTTGAGAGTCTCTAAAATGACTTTGAAAAAAAAGACAAGATGGGTCATTGGAAGACCTGTGACAATATTATTTTGGAAAGAGTATTGAGAAAAGGTGAGAGAAAATAATCTCATTGCAGAGTTGAAGAATATAGAAGTGAGATTGGATGCCCTTGAGGAGAGATTGGGAATGAAGAAACAAGTTAAAGAAGAGGAAAATCAGAGGTTTGGTCAAAGAGGATAGCAAAAAAGAATAATTTAGAAGTGCAATGTTACAGCCCTGTGATGGAAAGAGCGTGGAAATAAAGTCATGTGGGAGCAACCCACGCAAATGAAGATAAAAGAAAACAAGAAAAGAAGAAATACACAAGGAAAGAATGGAGAAAGAAAGAGGTAGCAACAAATGTGCATCTTGTTGAGGAAAAAAAGGAAAAGGAAAATGAAGCTGCGAGCATAAGAAAAGAAGTAGCAGCAAAAGTAGAGGTATTATCTCCTCCTTTTGAATTTTGCAAATAAATTATTAATGTAACTGATATGTATGTAGAAGACGTAAAGGAAAATTAAGGAGCAGTAGAAAATAATAAGATGATATGTTACTACAAATTGTAGCAGTTGAAAGGGAGTGGATAACATTGACAACAGGTGAAGCAAGAGTTGCAGTTAACAAAGAGGTAAAGTTTCAATTTTCAGAATTCTTTGATGATAAAAATGAATTTGACTCATATGAAAATGACATGGTTAATATGAATAGAGATGAGACTACTAAAATTGATGATGCACTAATAGGGGAAGAGGAGAAAATAAAAGTATTTGATGATTTTACAAAATTTAATGATGTTGATGTCAAAGCTGATTTGTATTGTGATGAAATGGTGAAAGAAAGAGAAATGGGAAAGATTATTAGTAGTAATAACAAGTTTCAAGCTAAAAAACAACAAGGTACAATGAATTTTATTGACATAGAAGAAGAAGAGGATGAAGGAAGAAAAGGTAAGGAATAAATGCAAATGGAGTTCATTGATTACTATGAATTTGTTAATGTTGATTTGTATACAAGTGTTGAGAATGATAAAATGGAATGGAAATATTAAATATGGTTCACCCAAATAAATATTATGAAGGGAAGGAATAGAGGAAGGATGAAGGAAGGAGGAGATATGATGTTTCTAAACAGGGTGAAGAAAAAGAAACGGGTAGATAAGGAGGAAAGATGGCTAAAGAACAAGCATCAGATCTTTAAGTGTTCATGACTTTCAGCTCATGGAACATTTCTTCTACCCGGGTTGTTTGATACAGGAGCATCCAGGTGCACGGTCAATCCTGCACACCAAAAATAGTTATTTTATTCTCCTTTGATTTTTGGCTTGTTTTTGTATTGTGGGCATGATTTTAATCTCCTTACACCTTTCTTTAGCAACCTTTGAAGATATTTTTATTCATATATTTTATTGGCCCAAAATTCATGTGAAATAGCATGACATTTGATAAAATGAAATCCCACACCCTAGCTAGGAAATGTATTTTTTTGCTCTTGTAACTCCCTAGATTAAATAAAAATAAAGAGAATAAAAGTTTGTGGGACTAGAGGTGCCAGAAAGAGGGAGTGGATGACAATTTTGGAAAAGATTTGAATTTTTTTTCGCAAAAACATTGAAGAGAACAATTAAGGGGCTGAATGCATGAATCCCACACCCAAAATGGATGAAGAAGAGGTTTGACTGGCATTTTGAGGGGAGAAAGATTGTTTGAGTCATGATTGTGAGACCTAGTTTCAGTAAATTGGGCATAACTTTCTCATATAGTAATGAAATCAAGAAATTCAAAAAGTTCTGGAAAGTTGGGAAGAAGGAGCATAAAACTCAAAAGGCATTTTAAAAGATTCATGATAATCAGGGAGTAGTGATGAACAAAAGTGATGGATTTATGGTGAAACTTTGCAAATTTGATTCTTAATCTTGCATGTAGAATATTGTTGTTGCAATTGAAGCTTTTTCAATGGATAGCATGTTGAGTTTTGCGAATTTTGTAAACTTCCAATATTTATTTGAATGCAAATGAAATAATCTTGTGCTAGGGATTTTATTTAAATATTGTTTTATGTGTTTATTTTATGAAGGCTGCAACAATTGACAAACCTCTTTGGTTTCTCAATTTTTGACTGCATCATACAAATTTTGAGTTTTCACTCAACTAGAATTCACTAGGCCTCTTATGTTAGCAAACATAAAATATTTTTTTTAATTTCGGACCCAAGTTGATAAATACAATCTAATTCATTGGTTGTTTTAAGTCAACCATTGAAGCCTTTCATGTCCATTAGGTTATGTACATGTGTCATCTTTGGTTGAAGTCATGTTTCACCCTCAATGTTAAGCCAAGTATTAGTTAAACATAGATATATTTCTTGTTGATAATATTGTTGAATCATTAAATATTAATGGTTTCCTCTAAGTTGTTTTATTCTATCGATAAATTTCAAATGCCTCACTTGAACGAAATATATTATCTTTCTATTTTAAACCCCAAGTTATAATAATTTATTTTATCATGAGTGGTATCCATCAAATGGATGGGATCCATCCTTGTATTTAAGGAAGACTATAAAATTCATTAGACAAGTCTATTGTTGGAAGTTATTTGTACAGGTCATGACCATTCATTTTTCCTTATCAATTTTTGTTTGGGAATCTTGACCATACTTAGGAATGCGGACTTTATATTAAAAGATATGAATTTTTTATGAAATTTGAAAACTTTGGGATTTAATATTCTTCCTTTGTGAGAGTCTACACAAATATTTAAAAATCTATGTGTAACTTATCTTTCCTTGAATAATAAGTTATAGTGATGAATGTATTCTCTTACTAATAACATATTAATTAGTGTTGTATTATCTATATATTCATGATTACAAGTCAATCTACCCTTATAACTATACTATAAGTTATAGTGGGGTCAGTGCAATAGCTATTAAAGATAGTGCATGAATTGATTGTTGGTTTGAAATAACATATACATGTAATCACATTTGTTTGACGCATATTATAGTTGCATGCATACCCCTTTGATGCAAGAGGGTGCCCCTTTACCAAAAAACCATTCACAAAACACAAAACAAAATATACAAACAATGCTTTGCCTTAATTCAACAACTCAATCAAATAACGATTACAAGCAAACTTCAATTTTATTCATTCAATTACAAATTACAATTTGACCTTTCTCGACCCCAACTTTCTTGGACATCCAATCTACTTCTTTTTAATTCAAGGGAAAGCAACCCTGATTCACCTTTTTCTCTTCACACAAGCACTCCAATTTACCCAACACATTCCACGCTACTTACTCACACCATTCACGCTTCTCAGCCAATTATGTGCTCTTTAGTCAAATTAAAAATGTCAATTTGTTCACTTTCCACTCACTCATGGCCTTCTCTTTTCATTATGACTGCCAAATACCATTACACATCTCCTCCTCTCATTTAATTCCACCTTGATTGCTTTGTCTCCAATCTACTTGTGTTATTTTTCTAATTAAAAATATTATTTGATCCCCAATTCCACCTACGACCTCTTCTTCCAAAATCAGCTTGGTTTTTATTGCAATTTAATTTTTATACTGCCACATAACATGGCACACCCCTTCTACATCATTTATTATCCTCAATCAAAGGATGGAAAACCCATTTCTCCTCATGCAGCCCTCTTAATTTTTTCCTTTATAAAATATGCACCCATATTTTATGTGTCATCTCACCTTCAAACCTGTTATATATATTTTTCAATGATGCTAGACCTCTCAAATTAATTCTTCCAATCTCCACACCACCTATTTTCTCAATCTACCATTTTAATTTGTAAGCATGTCTTTATCCTGGGTGCGGCAGCCCCTTTGCACACCCTTAATCTCTCCCCTTGTGGCATGGTTGGCCTTTTCTTTTAAAAATCAAACCACCTAGTTGTGGCTCGACCCTTAAAATAGCAGCCTAACTTTTGCTTCCACGCCTATTCTTCTTCCTTATGCTGCCCCTTACACTTCTCTAATCTATAATTCATTTCTTATCTTTTTTATATCTGCCCCTTTGTCTTCTTTGTAGTCCAACTTCCTCCCTCCTTGCAATTTTTTATTATTAAATATAGCATTTTAGTCAAAGAGGCATTGCAAAGTTTGAATTGGGTAAAATAAAATTTGTATTCCAGCAATTGATTCCCTCCTCCACATGCCCTATTTTGTCCTCTGGTTTTAATTTCCTATTCGCTATTATCCACCAACAATTTGTATTTTTAAATTTACCCATAATGATCCTCAAAAGGAAATAATCTTTGTAACTAACATTGGTTTCCATTATCCTTCATGCTCTCACAAACCTCCAAGTTGTATGGAGAATTTATTCTTAAAAACATTCAAAATTTAATCCTCATTTTAAAACTGTACCTGAATGCTCTTATATCAACGTCAGGTAGAAAGATTGTGAGAATAGGTTCACAATAGTGGATTTGCGTATTCAAACTATTCTTGTAGGTTCCCACCAACTTGCTACGAACTCCTTCTCTATCCAAAGTGCTCAAGATCAATCTTTCTTCCACTTTTTCCACATGTTGGAACACACACCACATTCCTCCAACAACATTGCATCTTCTTCCTTCTTCCCCTCCTCATGGACTTATGTCCACCACAAACCGTACTCCCCTTCCAAATTACTTCTGATCTTCTCTCCTTTTTCATGGGATCCAACCCACCACCAACTATCCACCTCCACCAAAACCCACCTGCAACATCCTCTACCATTTTTACACAGAAACACACAACGTCTACACATAATTCTACAATTGCATCTTCTACTTCCACTTTTACAAACAAATTAAAATTTACATTTACCTCTTTCTTTTCAATAGCTGCAACATCAATTTTCACTACGACATCCTCCACATCCTTGTCAACTACAATTTTTTGTTCATCTCCCTTCACTACAACAACAAGCTTTTACATCCATTTTCCTCAATCACCAATATTTGTGTGAACAAGTCATCATCTTCGCCATTTGCTCCAACCTCTTTGTTGCTCATTTCATTTTTTTCCTCCTTTTTCTCCATGCCTTTCTCATGGCATGTCTTCACTGCAACTTCTTCAGTAGGGTTGCTATCTCATCTTTCTCCATCTAATTCAGACTATTTTCCCCACTCTTCATCTCACTCCTCTTTATCACTTTCTTCTAACTTTTCCCAGCATTCTTTTCCAATTACTTGATCCTCACCTCTATCTAAGTTCCCATTTATGTAAGGAAAAATGGGAGGGCATCTCATAGAAACCTCCATAATAGTAGTACCTTCGGTAACTTTCATTTTGATTAGGTTGCCTCAAAGAAACGTACAACTATGTCCTAAAGTGGAAACAGACATAGTTTATTTCCCACATTGATCCTTCTGAGAGAAGCACATGTAAAATCAATAGAATGCATTAACAGATTCTACAACAAGAATCAACAGACATGAAAGATAAGACAAAAACCAAAACAAATAGATTTACGTGGGGAAAATCCTTTTAGATAAAAAACCCCACACTCCAAAGATCGAACCATTGTATTATTCAGCAACAAACGGTTACAATACAATTTCAGGCTCATAGCCTTTTCAGAGATTACATCTTGTTCATTCTGGATACAACTAGTAGCAACTGATCACTCAATATACAGGAGAGAGTTCGGCAGCATAACCCTGCCTCTGCTTCAGCCTCATGGCCTCGACCTTTCAGCCAGCCACTCGGCTCTCTCTCTTCTTCTCTTCGGCGCTTAGTCTCAGTCTTACTTTGCTTTAGAATGTCCAATGCATTTGTTCTCAATGGCCTCTGTGAAACGGTTTGCTTCCAACTGTTGGATCATAACTATCGAATCAACCAGCTCAGCATCGTAGATGTTTACACTTCCTTACATAGAAGATAATACGTCCAGGTCACACCATGTAGGACAATCTTCAAATGGTCAAGGGCGTTCAACCTGTGTTGTCATGTCGGTGAGACACTAACCGTGTCTCCCCGATGCCAACATAGCCAGCATTCGATATCGCCAAGAGTCATCCCTATTGGCAAGAGGTTACATCGAGTCCAGAGAGCTATAACTAAGACTTCGTCATGTCGCCAAAACCTCACACCGAAAATCACAAGGTATTCCGAAGAGCTCATCAGTCGGCAAGACTATCGCTCTTCACCAAGACTTCATAACGAGCTCATCATGTTATACCGAATTCCAAAAAACAGTCGGCAAGACATATGCTTTCGCTGAGACGTTACTCCAAAATCTTCAAGTCATACCGAGTACCGAACAGTCGCCAAGAGTCATACCGACAACCATCAGCGAGAGTTCCCTCATCGGCAAGACTCATACCGCTCGCCAAGAGGTTACACCGAGACTTCAAAAGTTACACCAAAGCACCCGATAGTCAGCAAGACATTTGTCTTTCACCAAGACCTTACACCAAGCGAACAAGTCATCCCGAAGACTATCGGCGAGACACTCCAAGTCGCCAAGACTTCACACCGAAGTCTTTTGTCACCGCAAAGGCACCAAGGTAAATCCCTGTCGATGAGACCTTCATCGATCGCTGGGACATCATACTGAAACAAGCCTTTCGGCCAAGGGTCACCCCGACACCGCTTGTCGCCAAGAGGTCATAGCAAACCCCTTTCGTTACCCCGATGACTCCATCTATCTGTCCGTGAGACATTCAATAGTCGCTGAGAGTTCTTTACGAGACCCTTGTGTTACCCCGATGACCATATTGGTGAGACACTCTTTAGTCGCTGTAGATCTCCCCGACATTCACTAGGCACCCGATAACAAACACTTGTATCTTCGTCGGTGAGACATCTCCCAATCGCTAGGACTTCATACCAATAGGACCAAGTCATGCCAATTACCACATCAGCCAGACAGACCAAAGGTCACGCTGATATCAGCAAGACTTCCTATCGTCACCAAGACATCATCCTGACTATCCAAGGGTACGCCGAAGGTTTCAGGTGCCGATCGCCAAGACATTCAGGAGGTCACAACGATAGTTCAGGAAACTAGCAGATCGGCTAGACAACATGAATGTCACAGCGACCATGCTTTCTCAGAAGTTTCAGCCTGTGAGATTGAGGCATCAATCCCAACAATTTCCTCATGGAACATCTATCCCATCTTCTCAAACTTATCATTCTCCACTTTCTCCCAATACTGCTCCCAAAACAAATTTTGAACGAATCTTCTCATGACCCATCCCATCTTATCTGTTGTAATCTTCCACAACTCACATCACTTCATGGATTCCAACTCTCAATTTCTCAAAGCTTCTCTACCTACAATCCTCTCAAACTCTCCACAACTACTTCACACTTACTTTTGGTGCAAAATGCATCACAGTTAGTGATTTGTTCACACAACTTCACCCACTAGTCCTAGTGTGGATTGCCTCACATTCAATAGTCTATCTACATGATTAATATCACGGGATCTCATACCATTTGACACAAAAGAGAACTCCCCTCTCCCAAACAACTATTCACAAAACATAAAATAAAACAGTAATGCTTTTCCTTAATTCAACAAGTCAATCAAATAAAAATTACAAAAAAAACTTCAATTTTATTCATTCAATTACAAATTACAATTAATTGGCCTTTCCTAGCCCAAATTTCTTACACATCCAATCTGCTCCTTCTCTATCCAGGGACAACAACCCCTATTCACCTTTTTCTCTTCACACAGGCACTCTAATTTACCTAGCACATTCCATTCTACTTAATCACACCACTCATGCTTCTCTTCCAATTACATGCTCTTTTGTCAAATTAAAAATGGTAATTCATTCACCTTCCACTCACCTATGGCCTTCTCTTTTCATTTTGACTACCAACTACCATTACACAACCCCTCTTATTTAATTCCAACTTGATTTCTTTGTCTCCAATGTACTTGTGTTATTTTACAATTTAAAATATTATTTGTTCCCCAATTCCACCCACAACCTCTTCTTCCAAACTCAACATGGCTTTTTTGCAATTTAATTTTTATACTACTGTAAGTACTAAACCTACAGAATGTTAAACTTTGACAAACATTATCATATAGGTCAAGTTAAACAAAACAAACCAAGTACTCCTATGAGATATTCAAACATACTTCATGATGCAAACAAAACAATAAAAGATCAAAGAAACTAATTGAGAGCATACAAAAAACATGTGCAAAGTCTTATCCCATAGTGGGAGTGGTGCCCCTTTGATGTGAAAAGGATGCCCTTTCCCACCCCCTTGATGAGCTTCCAATGATGAACACAATGTGATGAGGATGCTAAAATGAAAGTGCCTATAGTGCAAATGCTAAGATTTTGGATGGATTGTGGATGATTGTGGCTTATATTTATAGGTTGAAGGGTTGAAGAATGGAGAAATGGGAGGAATGTGGGACTAAAGGAGATTCAATAAGATTGTGACACTTGTCACAAATCCAATGGGTGAAGTTGGAGCACATTTTGGAGAATGTGCATAGTTAATGCATGTGGTTGAGGATTTGAGAGGTGTAAGAGAGATCAATGCATGTGTTAGAGGCATTAAATGAATATGGTTGAGATGTTTTGGAGGGAAATTGTTTGTGTAAGAAAGTCAAATAAAGGGAGTTAATGAAGGAATGTTCCCTTAGAATATGCCTTTGTGAGGGAAAATGAGATAATTAGTTAATTAAAAGAATTGATTTTCATGTGCAAGTTGGTGGGTTAGTCAGGGGTTTAGGTTTGACCCAGGTTGAGTCAAAAGCTAGAGGATGGGTAATGGTGATTAGGGGTTAATTAATTCAGATTAATTAACTTGAAGGGATTTAAGGGATTTGACATTTGATTTAATTAATTTGATTTATTAAATCAAATGAGAGGACTTTTAGGACTTTAATTAAATAAATTGATTTATTTAATCAAATATGATGCACATTAGAGAATTAATCGAATAAATTGCTTTATTTGATTAATAGAAGAATTTGATGTTAATTAGTCATATTTAGATGTATAATGTTGATTAATATTATTTGCATGTCTACATTTTTCCCCTCTTTGAAGCAATGTACCAGTTGTGTTGGTTCAAAGAATAACACTAGCGAGATCAAAATTCAAAAATTTCTTTATTTTTTTAGATGCCCTATTGTTGCTCCAACAAAAACAAGTACGCTGGTACACTGCCCCCTTGAGAGATCAGGCAAAAATTTTGATTTTAGGGTCAATCTCGTGACAAAGAGGTTCAAGATGGATGCATGGAAAGTTAGACTAACATATCTATATGATAATCATGATGCAAATGAGATTAATTAAGATGTTGAGAATAACAAATCTATATATTATCCTAAACATCTTAAATCATGATGCAATGCATGTGAGATGAATGATGTTTTCTATTATGATGATATGTATGAGTATGCAGAATAGGTATGCTAGTGTTTTATGAATGCAGGATGGATGCATGTCATGATAACATGTTAGCGTGAAAGAGGATAGAAGAATGAGAGGGATCGACCCTTCATTCTGAGAAGATGCAAAAGTCCAACAAGTCTATGAGCCATCGAGACTTTATTAGATATAATGATGATGATGTATTGTTTATCCAGGGATTGGGGATGTAAAGAGCATAACTTTCCTTATTTTTTATCACACCATAGATATGATGCATCAAGGTATAGAAAACTAGGATGGTGTTGTACCTAGTGAGATGGACTTTGACTTGAAAATCAGATAGGAGTATCCTTGTTCACACTTGGCATATGAAACCTTATTAGGATGTACTTCAAGAGTTTCAAACATCTTGGACCAAAATATAGGAAGGAAAAAACCTTCCCATGTAATAGTCAACAAGACATCTAAAACACCCTCCCTACAAACCAAACAAAGTAAGCATAACAAAGTTATATTACAAGAATATCCAACAAGCACAGTAGAAAAAATATAATGATCAATGCCCCATTCCTTTCTCTCTAAATATTTTTAGATAGACATCCTCGAGAGGTCATGGGAATAGGTGCAATAAGATAAATCACAAGAAAAGATCAAGTACACAAACAAGTCAATGTTCTTCATACCTCTAGCGAAGACTAAACTATGGTGAGGTCTAATGTTGATGTACATTGTAGGAAGGATGCATCCTAGGACATGATGTTATCAAATGATTTTGAGACTGACAGGATGATGGGCTATTGATACCAAGAGTTAACCAACTTGTTTACCTACTAACCTAGACTTGAGACCCTTACGTGTGAATTTTCACTTTTAATTTGCTAAACTTGTTTCTGATTGTTTTACCAAAGGTTGAAGGTGAAGATTGATTTATTATGAGTGGATGTTTATTGCGGATGAATGTTGAAGTGGGATGAATGATTTTGGGTTTTTTGAATGTTTTTGATATTTTTGAAATGTTTTGAGGTTGTTTTGGTATTTTTCGATATGTTTTACAAATGTTTTGTTTTTTCACATTATCCAATGTTTTTGGTGTTTCCTAATATTTTGACCAAGAACCTAACCTAAAGACCTATCCTAGGGGCCTCGGGGGTTGATCAAATATTAGCCTTTCCTACGTTATACACGCAGATACCACGTATTTCAACTGACACAAACTCGTTTATTGATAAGATATGAACAATTGGATTGCTAATTTATTATGACAGACTCCTAAAGGACTGACCTAATGTGTCTCGGGGGCAAATCAATGATGGCCTTGCCTACGTTCAAGCTCAGAGACTCGTAGTTCGACATGATGACTCTACTCTTTTTTTTTACTTTTTTCTTACTTTTTGAACCATTTTTTTATTTTTGACATGTTTTGGATGTTTTTGGGTTTTTTTATTTTCATATTTGTTTTTGGATTTTCTAAATGTTTTTGGATTTTCTATTTTTTTGAATGTTTTTGAATTTTCTATTTTTCTGAATGTTTTTGGATTTTTGTTTTTAAGGAAGATTTCAAGAATATACATGAATCCAATCCAATGCAAGTATAAGAACATGCCCCCAGTGTGAGGTGATAGACTACTCTGATATAGGTGGGACAAACTGACCTTAGGAATGTGTTGAGTAGTTCTAGGGTGGAACATGATACAAACACATGATCAAGTTATGATGCAGATGCGGATGGGTGAAATGGAATGTAATGGGTGAATGTGATGGAAAGTGATGGTAGGTTATATAGAACAAGCCGAAGAAGAGATCATGGTGGATGGAAAGTGCTTTATTTACACGAGGTGCCTGGTTGCCAGGTTTTCACCAAGGTACTTGCCCAAAGCGCCACCGAAGTGGTTTTCACTAGAGGATATTTTTTTTCTTTACTGTTTTCAAATTTATTTATTTTTTTTAATTTTTTAATTTTTATATTTTTTTGATTTTTTTGATTTATACCTTGCAAGTTTAGGCATATTTTTTTTTTAGATGGGAGCTATTGATAGGCTCCTACAAAGGCCCACCTTTGAGTGTAGATAACTAATATGCTCCTAATTTAGAACTTGTCGTGATGATGAAGGGTCCCAACTAGTTGGATTCAAATTTTCCCTTGCTATCTGGATTTGGTACATTCTTTTGATTTTCTTTCAACACGAGCTCTCCAACTTGAAATGACCAATTTTGATCTTCTTATTATAGCTTTGCTTGAGATGATTCTGATAGACTTGTAGATGGTTCAAAGCATCCATGTGTTGCTCATCCAGTAGTTCTAGCTCGTTCAACCATCACACCCAATATTCTTCATCAGTAACGAGATTCTACAATTATATTCTTAAGGATGGGAGCTTGATCTCAATGGGGAGGATGGCTTTTGATCCGTAGACCAGGGAGAAGGGTGTTGCACCTATAGGCATGTGGATACTCATTTGGTAGGCCCATAAGGTAGGATTTAGTTGTAGGTGCTAGTCACGACTAGCTTCATTGACTATTTTCTTTAGGATTTTCAAGATGGTTTTATTCATAGCCTCAGCTTGGTCGTTACCTTGGGGGTAATATTGGGTGGAGAAGCGATGTTGGATATTGAATTTTTGGCATAGCTCTCGAACATCCTAGTTCTTGAAAGGTGTCTTGTTATCTGAGATAAGGGCTTGTGGGACACCGTAGCGGAAAATGAGGTAGTTCAAGATGAATTTGGAGATTTGCTTCCTTGTGATGTAGGTCATTGGGATGGCCTCTACCCACCTTGTAAAGTACTATATTGCGGTGATAATGAACTTGCATCCATTAGATGAGGTGGGAGTGATTTTTCCAATGAGATCAAGCCCCCATTGTGAAAAGGGCCAAGGTGTTATAATCGGTTGGAGCTCCTGAGCTAGTGCATGGATGAGGTCCCCATGTTGTTGAAATTGCAAACATCTTCGAACATAATCATCAGCTTCCTTCTCCATTGTAGGCCAGTAATACCCAGTCCTCAGTAGTTTCTTGGCCAAGGTCATACCACTAGAATATGAACCACAAATATCATTGTGTACCTTAGTTAAAGAAATCAAAGCTTCCTCGGGGTTAAGGCATTGTAAAATGGTTCCTTCGATACTTCTATGGTACAGGGTGTCCCCTAAAATAACAAAATGGGTTGACTTCTTAATAAAGGTTATTTTGAGGTTTGGGGTGATATCGGTGGGGAGGACTCCTATTTTTAGGTAAGTGAATATGTCATGGTACCAAGGATCACTAGGACCAACGATTTCACACACGAACACAAAATCAGGTACCTCAAAAGTTGGTATGAGAAGTTGCTCTACTAGGAATTCATGTTTATGGACGTTGCATGGGATATCTAGTAATGATCCAATTATTTCCATAGCGTCAGTTGCTTTGTTGTTTTCCCTTGGTATTTGCTCAAATGTGATGTCGATAAAGAATTCCTTGAGACTCTCCACCAGTTTCTTATACGGGGTAAGATTGTCATCCTTTGTTTGGTATTCATCATTGACCTGATTGATGATTAGTTGTGAGTCCCCATAGACCTTAAGTGCCATAATTTTCCATTGTACTACAATTATGAGTCCTATGACAAGGGTCTTGTACTCAGAAATATTATTGGTGCATAGAAAAGATAGCTTATATGACTTCAAGATGCAATCTCCTTGTGGTGTGATGAAGAAGACTCCTGCTCCTGATCCATGTTGTGTGTAGGATCCATAAAAATATACTTTCCAATTATCTGCTACATTAAGGTTGAAAATGGACTCATTTGGAAATTCATATACTAATGGGTTCTCTACATATATAGGTGTCTCTGCTAGTTGATCTGCAATTACCTGTCCTTTGATGGCTTTCTATTCTACATATTCAATGTCATATTCCATTAGGCTCATGACCCACTTAGTCATTCACCCTTTGAGTGTTGCTTTAGAAAGTAGATATTTTAAGGGGTCTATCTTAGCAATGAGCTTTATCTAATGAGCCAACATGTAGTGCCTGAATTTTTGTGCAGCAAACACTACTGCTAGGAAAGCCTTCTCAATGAACGTGTAGTTTAGCTCATGGCCTACCATGGTTCTACTGATATAGTACATCAAAGACACATTTCTTAAGATTGAGTCATACCTTATATTCTTTGAGTCTGTCAAAGATGGAGCCTAGTGTTGCTATGTGGTCTCGACGCTTCCTTGATTTAGCTAGTATGTCTTCCACATAATCTTCTACATATTTTTGAATCATATCATGTAAAATCAGTGTCATAGCTCTTTGGTATATAGCTCCAACATTCTTTAACCCAGATGGCATCATGTTCCAACAGTAAGTGCCCCATGGGTAGGTAAAGGTTGTTTTGTGTTGGTCATCCTTGGCTATCATAATTTGATTGTATCCTAAAAATCCATCCATCAATGATAGCAATTTGTGCCCTGCTGTTAGATCTACAATCATGTCTATGTTAGGAAGAGGAAAATCATCCTTAGGGCATGCTTTGTTTAGGTCCCTAAAGTTTGTGCAGATGTGGATGCCCACAGTGGGCTTAGAAATAGGTACAAGGTTGGAAACCCATTCAAGATAGTCAATGGGTCATATGAAGCTAGCGTCAAGAAGTTTCTGCAATTCAAGTTTGACTAATAATGCAATCTGTGGGTGCATCTTTCTCAGCTTTTGTCTTACTAGTTTCGCCCCTAGATAGACCACTAGATGATGAACCACTACCTCTGAATCAAGATCGAGCATGTCAACATAAGTCCATGCGAAATTTACTTTTCCTTCTCTCAGAAATGCAACTAGAATTTCTTGTTCCTCAATCAAAAGTGATTCTACATAGAAAGTGATGTGTGGTGTTTCTTCAATTCTTATATTGACTGGATTGCATTTTTCTACCAATATTGTGGATTTTTCCTGATGGATGGCACTAAGGGGAAGATTGAATCCCTCATCCTTTGGTGCCTTAGGGAGGTTTTCACCATTAGATACATCCTTTCTTTTTACTATTTTTGGGTTAGAAAGTGCCACAGTGTGGTTTTCACTTAGAGACCTAGATATTACTCTTAGATTTTCTATTTTGCAACTAAGAGATTAAATTGTTTCCCCATAGTATGCATGTGTGTCCAGCTCAATATTAAACCCTAATTTATGATCTCCATATGGTAGAGTATCCCATAGTCCCATGAATTATGAGAGAGCCTCATCGTTTTTGAATGTGTCTAAGATCAATGGTCCTCATTGGTCACATTCTATCAGTTGGGGGTATACAAGCTTTAATTCAATGGTTTGGTTACTCGACTCGAAAGACACAGTAGTGATCATAAAAAGGGAGGAATCCTAAAATAACATGGTTAGGTCAGTGATGGGATCCTCATCACACACATCAATTATATTGAAGGTATAGTTATCTAAGGGTAGACCTGTGGATATCGGTAACTAAGGAGGAGCTTTAATTTTTTTAACAGAGGTACCTTTGTCGAGAATGGTTATCTTCATAAGGGTACATCCAAGGCCAAGATTCTTCATGTGCTTCTCAGGAATAATAGGTTCTAATAGGTCATTGTCATTTTTCTCGAGATTCTCATTTTTTTGTAGCTCCATCCACACATTAATTGAACACCTTTGTTGCTTTCCTCCATGGGTAGATCTGGTGCAGGTCTTTCATCTTGATATAGCAGGCTTGATACATCTTTCTCATCTACCACCTCTTTGCTTAGGTCTCCCCATTTTCTGAAGGTGGTAGGTTCTTCTTTGAAGGTTTGAGACGTTGTGTTGATTAGCTGTGGCTTCCCATATGATCTAGGAGACTGAGGTATCCCTCTTATCACAAAGGCACTCTTCTTCATTTTATAGTCTCCACACCCATTATCTTGGATGATAACCTTGATAACAGGGATGTACAAAATGGAGGGTGTCTTTGTCTCAGAAGTGAAGGCTAGGGTAGATGGGTCTATATACGAAGATGTGGGTCCCTCATCATTCTTTGGGACTTGAGGGATCTTATAATACTTGGCCTCCAGATTTTTGCAATAATAGAATGGTTCAGGATCCCCATGGACTGTGACTACTTGGTTCTGATAAGGGAACTTAACACATTGATGGAATTTGGATGCAACAGCTTGCATCCCATGGATCCATGGGTTCCCTAGGAGGATATTGTAAGGGAGTTCAAGGTCAAAGACTTGGCAAGTAGTCTCCATGATTTCTTTCCCTACTTGAATAGGGAGTTGAATGGTGCCTTGAGACACCCTTTCTTGATCATTGTAAGCCCTGATAGTGATACCTTTACCTTTCTCAATGACAGCTTCAGAGAACCCCACACTCTTTATTAGCTTGGGAGTACAAATAATCAAACTTGTACCTCCATCGACCAAGACTCGTTTGACTTTGTTCTTATGTACTATGACTTCAAGATGGAGTGCACGGTTATGAGATGGTTGGGTTGGAAGATCCTGCTCAAAGAATGTTAGGAGATGCGGTGTAGTGATATGTTCGACCATAGCTTGGAATTGGTTTGCATCAAGATCTGTAGGGATGAAGGTTGTAGCCAATGCCTTTTCTAGGATTTCCCTATGTGCGAGTGAGATTTTTAGCAACTCCATGACGAAGATTTGGGTGGGGGTCTTTTTGAGTTGATCTAGGGAATTATAACCATTAGGGAGCAACTTCGGATTTACTTGCAATAGGTGCTTTGGGTGGTGGTGAAGGTCCTGGAATGGTAATTTTTCTGCTATGTGTGGTGACTCCACAGTCGGCTCTAGACCCTTTGATATTGACAACTGTGACCCACTCATCCAAGGATGCAACAACATGGTCACAAATGTGGTTCACATTATTGTACTTTCCCTTACCATTGTTGTTTCCTTTATTGTGATTTGGCATTGAATTTTTGTATATTTTAAGATCTTGATTCCCTACAGGTTGTTCAATGGTTATGGTCTTGTCATCAATGAGATCTTGGATCAGATTTTTAAGTCGCATGCAACTAGATGTCATGTGTCCCTTTATTTTGTGAAAATCGCAGAGATGTTTCTCGTTATACAATGGTGGTTTAACTTGAGGCTCTTGGTAATTTTTGTAAACAAGGATTTTGATGAGATTTGCTTGTACCAACAGTTGCATGACTGATTTGATTGGTTCCCCAAGTGGTGTGTAGTTTCATTTAGGGGGATATTTGTTCTGTGGTTGTGGTCCCCCTTAAGAATTTAGGTTGTTGACAATTTGATTGTTGGGTTGTTTTTGTGATGTGTTGGTTTGCAAAGTGTTTTGGGTGTTGTTTTGTGGTTGTTGATACATTTGTTGTTGCACATTTGGTCTTGGAGTACTGATAAAAAAAATTGCGTCAATGACGCCATCATTGGTGACATATTTTTTCTTTTCCCATGTACGATGTTTGTCATTGTAACTTGTTGATGGTTGATTGTCTTGGTACGTGGGTGTGCCCCCTTGTGCTATAAGGGCTCTTTTGATGTTGAGTGCCTTGGGGATCAATTGGTCATAGGTTGTTATGCATTGCATTTTCAAATGAAAAGACAAGGTCCCTTCAAGGTTGGAGATGATAGTCCTAATTTGTTGTTCTTCTAGTAGAACCCACTTGCTCCTGTTGGCCTTGGATCACCATCATTGTAAGAAAGAAGCAAATGTTTCTCCCTTGGCTTGTTTTAGGTGAAACAATTCTTCCAAGCTCACATCCATGCCTATGTAAAATGAGTAATTTTGTATGAATAAGTCCACAATTTCTTGAAACTTTTTAATTCAAGGGGGAAGGTAGGAGAACCATTCCATTGTTGGACCATCCAAACTTCAAGGAAAGAGCCGCATTAGATAAGAATCATCATATGCAACTTCCATACAGTGTACATGGAATTCCCTAATGTGATCTTCAGGATTGCCAATCCCATGATATTTGTCAAATTTAGGTATCTCAAATCCTTGTGGGAATGGGACCATTGCAATGCTTCTGTCAAACGGATAGGGGCACAAATTCCCTTGTGATTTTGTTGTCTTTCCTAATTGTATGTCCAACACTTGTTGTGAGAGCAGTTTAATTTGTGCCGATAAATCACTGTGGATCTGGTGGTGGGACAAATGTGTTTTGGGGTGGTATGACCGTTTAGGTGAGGGGTGAGATGGTTTTCATGTTTGTGTTCAAGGAAATTGTTTGTGTGTTTGTGGGAGGTTGTTGTAAGTTTTTTTGTGCAAGCAGTGCTTGTTGGTATGCCTATAGTTGTTGTTCCAACAACACTTGTTGTCGGTATTGTTGTTGTTGTGCCAACAATGCTTGTTGTTGGGCTTGTAGTTGAGCTACTTGTTGTTGTGCTTGGTATTGTTGCAAAGCTTGTTGATAAGCCTGTTGTTGTAATAAGGCTTGTGCTTGAGCTTGTTGCACTTGGTATTGAGTTTGTGCTTGATCTTGAGCTTGTTGAGTGGCTTGTGCAGCTTGGGAAGCCTGTGCGACTTGTGCAGCTTGTGTCGCTTGTACCGCTTGTGCAACTTATGCTGCTTGTTGTTGTTGCAATAAGGCTTGCACTTGTGCTTGGGCAGCCTGTTGTGCTTGTTATGCGGCTTGTTGTACTTGTGCTTTTTGTGTGGCTTCTTGCATAGCTTGTGTAACTTGTTGAGATTGGAATTGTTGGAGTGCCTTTTGATAGGCTTGTTGGGATGCTTGTAGTGTGATGTATTGATTTTCCATGTTTGGATTTGGTGGTGGAGGTGGAGGATTTGGAATGGTGTGGGATGGTGTGATGATACTTTTTTGAGGTGGTTGGGAAGGTGCTTGTTGAGTGATGACAAGAGGTTGTGTGATAGATGGTATGGTTGATGTGTTAGGTCCTTGGAAGACCACATTTTGGAGATTTTGAGGTGTTGTAGATTGAGTAATGATTGGTTGAGATGTTTGGATTGGTGCCACTTGGTGTTGCGATATCAGTGGAATGCTCAGAGGATTTGGTATGACCGATGTGTTGATTTGGTTCATGATTGGTGGATTGATTTGACTTGATTGGCTTTGGATTGGTAATGGGGTTAGACTTGATTTGGTGTGGATGTTGATGTCAAAAGAGGAAATGATGGGAATATTGGAGGTGTGTTTCCTTGCAAAAGTGATGATGATGCATCAAAGGTTTCCCCTTGTCAAAATAAACCCACTTGTCCTTGTGATATCATGGGGAGAGAGACTTGTGTATCAAGAGAATATCTTAGTGATGCGGCAAAGGTGGATGAATTGTTGGTGTCATGGAAAATGAGTGGGACATACAGATGTTTTAGGTCTAGCGGGATGGTGTTTGGCATACCCAAAATGGTGTTTGCATCTAAGTTTTGGTTGTTTACAAGGGGGTGTGTTTGAAGAGCTTGGAGCAATGAACTCCCCTTGGTGATCATGGGTTGACTTGGAGCATGAGATGATGTTGGTTATGGGATGGGTTGAATGATGTTTTGGAAGGATGGTGTGAATGATATCGGTGGCATAGTCCAAAGAGGTTGTTCCACAATAGTGCTCACATCATAATCAAAAGGGATTTTAGCCCCTTCCTTTCCTACTGCTAACATGTATTGTGAAGGATTGAGTCTCATCATTGTGTTGACAATCTTGTGGTTTTCAGGATTTTGGACTAGATCCATGGTTTTTTCTTGAGACATCCCTTGGTAGTTGTTGGTGACATCCTCCACTTGGAAACTTCCCTCTTGAGGATTTTTAGGTATTTGAGGAGGATTAAGTGGAAGGTAGATGGATATCCTAGGGTTGAATTCTATTTCAGTTTGACTCAAATCACTTGAAGTGGATGTTTCTTTGTTTTTCTCTATGATTTTCTTGTGTTGAGATCTAGTTTGGACCATAAAATAAGGATCAACTTTCAGGAATATGGGAGGTAAACCTCTAACTCCTTAGGTTGGTCCAAACTTTAATTACAAAAAAAAATCTAGGATGCTTAAGGATCAAATGATGTGATGAGATAAATGAAGGATGGATGATATGGATGTTTGAACTCTTAAGAACTTTGGAGGAATACTAGACTTTTATGACTTTTGGATTTGGTTTGGATTTGATTTGGATAATGGACTTATAAACCGCAAGATGTTGGATGTTATCTTAGAATAAACTTGTCCACAAGGATGATAATTTAACTAAGTGTATGAGGAAGGATTCATCCACACACACTTAGCCAAACAGGTGATTTTGATTTTGATTTGAAGGATTACCAAAAGTCTAGCATGAATGATTTTACCAAGATTTTAAAAGTTGTTTGTGAGATGGGATTCGATTGATGGTATGACAAGTGAAGGTGTTGATTTTGATCCTAGATGAACCTAAAGAGACCTTTGTTTACAAGACCTAGGTATTGAAGAACATGTTATACCTCTAAAAATTTCAACCCTATAATGTGAGATACTCAAAACGTTGGAAGAGAGTTGGATTTTGACAATTATAGAATGAATACAAATTTGGGTTATCCTTTGAAGCACGTTTGTAAAAGTTATAGAGCAACCTATCTTTGACTTTGTAAAGAGTTGAAAGATGTTTCTTGAGAGCTCTTGGACTAAGATATTTATGATGATGGATAGACTTTGGTTTTGGGATTTTTATTTTGTGGGAAATCATTTGAACAAACACATGTGTGGGGTCCAATTGTCTTTTATCTTTGCTTAATGGATTCTTTTTACCACATCAACACTTTCTTGCTTAGCTTTTTAAACTAAATGTATGTCTCAACTCCTTTTCATTCCACAAGGTCCATTTTATGAAAATCAAAGAATCAAAGGCACATTTTGCCTATGTTGACTTTGGAGAGAACAAATTGACATATGGGCCCAAATATTTAGAATCCTCTAAGGATAGAATCCCTAGGGACAAGCAGTAATATGTGGACTCTTTCAAAGATATTTGTTCTTCCAAAGGGTTTGAAATTTTGATGATTTTGTTGAATGTTTGTTTCAAAGTTTTAGATCCAAGAAAAGTATTTAACTGACTCACAAATTGTACAACCCTAGGATAGAAAAGACAATATTTGTTGAGTCCCCACTTGGATTTCTCCAAACACAGAGACAAAGCGAACAACTAGAGATTTGGTGACACTGGCTCCCCTCCACAACACACACTTCTCGGGACCACCAAATCTCAAAATCCTTAAAATCCAAAGATTAAAAGGATTTATTATGTTTCTACTTTGAATAGTACAAATGTGGGGCAGCTTTAGAACGACCATTCTTGCACCAATAAATAGTAAGGATTTTGGATTCTATACAAATTGGTTCTTAGTTAGGGTAATCGGGGACATGGCACCTTGCGAGTGTCCAACAAGCCACTAAAGGCTTTAATCAATCCTACTAGGGGCTCTTATACGTTTTACATTAGTACCCCATTTTGAAAGACATTGTACGACTAAGGCCTACATACCATGAGGACATGACAGTTTAGTCTTATCCATTTATATAATGGCCTAAGTGAAAAATTGGTTGGATTCACCTTCGAATTGGTCTTAGGTAGGCCCCTCTAAAGGTAACAAAAGCGAGGGAGTACACTTGTAGTTCGACCGCCCAGTTCACATAAAGCGCAAGGAGGGAACAAAAACAATGTCTCTTTCTCACACTAGCATGATTGTTCAATTTTAAACCCAAATTTGAAATGTGTGGGTAATTTTTTAGACAACCAATGTCACTAGAAGTGCATACACATTCGAATGACAAATTTCAAAAAAATTACAAGACAATGAAAGCACAAGTTCTTTTTAACCCCAAAGCAATGATGAATTCGTTTTAAGTGCCAAAAACCAAGTGTGAAGTTGTTTGTTCAATTTTAATCCAAAATCAAAGTCTAATGAGTTTCTAAGTTCAATTTTACCAACTTGAAGAGATCAAATCAATGGTTAATTTAAAACCCAAAACTAAAGTGAGTTGTCCTAAAATAGAAAACAAAAGCAGTAATCAATGCCCTAGGCTATTACAATGAGCATTTAAAAATGCTTTTTCAAGTTCAAGTTGAATGCCCACTTCAAATCTGCTTGTGATTTATTCGCCTTGATGCAA
>VDFB02007174.1:0-67455 GCA_007258455.2 Sequoia sempervirens | reverse complement strand
AAAAAATATTAATTTTCTTGGTGAATCTATGCACAATATTAAAAAATATGTAAAATATTGACGAATCTTAATAAATAATTGGTAAAAATAATGATTGCAGTGGTGAATCCTAGTGAATAATCACTAAAAATACTAATTACAATGGCAAATCTCCCCTTTAAAATTTGCATAGTTGTGTTATCAATCAAATATGCACCCTTTGTTATATTTGCAAAAAAATAACTATCTGTTGAAACATGGAAACTCTTTTTAGATGTGGGTGATATATGCGAAAAGAGAATCTCCAGAGTGAGTTGGTTCTCTGAAAGATGAATCCTATTCTAAATAACCTTCTTGGAAAAAGGATAGAGAATAACTAAAATTAAAACCTATGACTTAAAATAATCTTCAAACTTAATAATGACTTTGATATTTCACCCACAACAGTCTTTAGAAAACAACAATGAATTCCAAATCTCTCATGAACACCAGTGCAAACTTGATTTGCATGAAGGTTTAGACTTAAAAACAACATGCAATCTACAACAAATGAAATTTCTACATGGATGATTTGTGATAATAAGACATAAAGAGGATTTGTGAATAAGATGACAATATAAATATCATACTAAAATTGCAAGTTGAGATATAAATTGGAGATATGAATTTTGCTTTTATTAGATGGAGTGAAACTCTCAAAACTTGAGTACAAAGAAGTTTACAAGCTCAAAAATGTGTAAGAGAAAGAAACTAGAATTTGAACTGAAGAAGAAGAAGATAAACTAGATCTTCTTTAAGATATAACCCTTCAAAACCCTAATCCAAGCTCACAAAGAAAGCTCAAGGAAAAGGTATCAAAACTGTCTCAAAAGTCTATACAAAAGCAAAAAAACTCACTTTTCCCATGTTCACACTGTCCAACCCCTAAAAATAGACCAAATCCGCTTTTAAAGAAAATAAAACAACTTATCCATCCAAGAAGCATCTCAAATCTGACCAAGGCAATCTCTCAAGAAATATGCTAAAAATAGAAAAGAATAAAACAATTTGTTTTATCCCTGCTTTACAAGATCTACATATTTTACTCTATGTCATTTTGACCTTATCTTTTGCAATCAAATATTTTTGAAAATCTTTACAAAATAAACATAGCCTTATTTCTCCAATACAATAATTTATTTTCTTTAAAAATCATAAAAATATAATGAATATCTCCTATCCATATCTCGTTTTTGAAATTTTTTTCCCAATCCATAATTGATTTCTAAAAATCAATCCAAAACAAACAATAAAGGCACAAATGTTTAAATTGATTTCTTTAAAATCAATAAAACTATAATTCAAGGCATAAATGTCTATTTCTCTAAGGCATAAATTTGATGTTTAAATGAAATGCCTAAGGAATTGGGATTCAAAATATTTTTCTAAAACTTAGCCTAAGACTTAGGAAGATGACTCCTAGTCAAGTGCTCGAACTAAATCATGAATGAGATTTTCAGCCACATAGAGTATTTGCTAAAGGTTGATATAATTGCAAACCATGATAAACCCTAAGTTCAAATTTTTCAAATAGAAAACATTAAAGGCATTAACTTAATCCATGATGCTCAACCTAAACTCAAATTAGGGAAATGGACAAAATCAAACTCATACCCTAATTTTCATTCATTTCGCACTTGGTCACTTTGAAGATTTGGCTCTGTTGAGAAAGAAAATGCACCACCATCACGCTAGGGTTTGAGTTGTCTATGGGTAATTTGAGCTCCACTATTATTGCTTCTATTGAATCCATGGTTCTCCCTATCAGTAAGAATGTTTGTAAGCACTTTTGAGCTCCTTATGCTTACATTCCTTCATAGATTTTTGGCCTTGGCTACAACACATATATATATTTTGATGCATCCTTCATTCTGTTTGTTTGGTTATTGATTCTCTTTCCATTTGGCTACCATGCCTGAGTTCGATCTGGGTATTTTGGTTTGGTTCTTTAGGGCTTCAGCCATAACTTCTTACTCAACTCCACGGTAAGTGAATGTTCATCTGTACATTGCATTTCACTCCTCAACAACTCATTTTTACCTAAGCTTCAAAAAAAATGTGGAAATAGTGCTTTTAGCCATGGCTACTATAGGTTTCTTTGTTGAAATTTTGCAGGGAAGAACTTCAATCTGGGCATTATTGCTTATATTATTGTTTAAATCAACAACCATCATTTTCTTGAATCCCAAAATTTTAGCTATATTTTGGTTTCCTAAAAGCAAATGGGACTTCTAGGCCGTTCCCATGTTTACTTGACTATGAGCTTTTGAAGCACTTTGGGTTTGGCCCATGATGATTTTACTCCTATTGTATTTCCTGAGACAAAATTTGACATGGGCATTCACTTTTTTGAAGAAATCATACTTATTCCTGAATCTTTCAAGCTCGACCATGAGAGCATTGTATAAATCCCTTGTATTTTTCCAAAATCCCACATGCGTATATAATATTTTAAAGAAAATACATTTCTTTTGCCTTTCTGTTGAAAACCCTATTTGAGTAAGTTGAAAATAGTGAGAAATCTGCATATTTTGATTCCAAACCCCAATGTGGGTATTCTAAAAGAAATAAACAAAAATCTATATTTTGTTATTCATTCAAAAACTGGGCTTGACCCATTATGTATTTCTACATTTTCTGTATCTACTTTAACTCCATCACATGGGTATTTGTTACTTGGAAAAATTCTACATTTCTGAGATAAAATAAACTCTCATGTGCACTTTCAAATTTCTGCACAAACTGCATTTCAATACTCCCCTATTTCCATTACATGGGTAAATGCTACTCTGAGGAAAACAACATTTTTGAGGTAAAGTTCATATGGGTGTGTTTATTTTCTTGTCTTCATGGCATCATGTGCCTTTGTAAGCCTTGCACTATGTAAAATACATTTTCCTTGTATTCTAACCTTGATGCCATTAAAGAAACCACTAACTTGGCTTTGAAACTCCTACTCTGTATATGACATTCCCACATGATTTGAAAGAAGAAATTTATAGCTTCAAATAACAAAACAACATAACACTTCAAATCCATGCTATATTTTCCTTGGGAAAACAAGCTAATCCTTCAGAAAATGCAAAACATGTGAAACCTTCATGGGTATTGTTGTCTTCAAAATTTAGTGCATGGGGAACATTCTTTCATCCAGCACACAAAAATTGGTTTTATTGAAAACTATAGAATGCTTGTCCACTTCTATCATGCTTAATTGTCCTAATTTCCTTTACATTTCTTGTGACTCCTTGTTTCACTTAGGTTGCTTTAGTCAGAATCTAGAAGATGAATGCCTGTACTTTCCATGCTTTGATCAAATGATATTACTCTTTCTCTCCTTGGCACTCTTCATGCATTTTTATGTTCCATGCACTTGCTCTCTTCTAAAATGAAAATTTGTAACACTTCTCTTCATTGAGGCATTATGTATGCCTATTTACTATCATTGCCATGAGCATGAACACTATTGAACTTTTCATAATATTATGAACATGATAAAAAAATAATACTATGGTAGAAGAATAAACCATATAGCAGTGTTTGATATGAATGTACTCAGTTGAATTGATTGAGCTGATTAAACCCACTGTTCACCTGTACCTTTCAGAAACATATTTGACTGCTATGAGTGAATAGTCGATTTAATAACTGGATGTATGAACACTGTTTTACTCCTTCAGTTTAATATTCCCCTTCTTGATGAACATGACATGCAAATTTCCACTTGGCTTTAAATAAGGCAGCATGCTTGTGCTCTATCCTTTGTGGAGTCTGCTTCCACATGCTTGGTTTTCAAATTATAATCAACTTCATGATTTTCCCTATACCTGCACAAAGAAACAAATGATTTTAGCATAAAACAATATATGATCATGTTAATATATCTCTTTCAGCTCATGTTTTTGCACTTTTCTTGATTGTTTCAATGCATCATTAGTAGCATACTACATTATTGTTGATGGTTCATGTAGGTATATTCATATACGGAGTTTCAACATCCCTTTCTTTTCCTTTTCCTACAGCTCACGGAGTTTCGGCGAAGAAAATGGTGCACCACTTTTATGGGATAAATATCATCACATGCAATTACGTTGTCGCGACGCATCCTCCTGTTCGCGCATGTTCGTACCAAATTTATATTCTTAATTTCAATCTTCTTCTTTTCATTTGGAAAATAAAAATGCATCTCAATGGAAATTTGTACTATCATTTAAATTATCACAATCAAATGAAATTATGTAAATATGAATTACTTTATGAAATAAATGAAAGCATTTTGTTTCTTTATCGTTGTATGCTCAATTTTTTACTCCATTTGATTTTGAAACATTGAATAGCAACTTTTGAAATTCTATTTCCTCATTTCAATGCATAACTATCACTTGATGAATAATGAATAAAGTGCAATCAACACTTAAGCATAACAAAGGAGTAATTGTAACTTCACTTTAAGGTATAATAGTATTTAATCAGCTCCACCAATTGAGTTGTAGAAAAAAATTGGTAACAAATTGGTCGGTGTAGTTCCCCCATATAATTTTTTTTTTTGTAATATTGAAGTAGGGTCCCGAGGGCGACAACCACCAGTGGGGTCAAGGGGTAGCACCCCTTGCATGGGTCAAGGGGGAAGAGCCCCCTTCTAGGGGTCGAGGGGGCAATGACCTATTGTGGGGTTTGGGGATAGTGGCTTCGACGTGCTCCAAGCATAAATTCACTATTAAAATTGCATTGGAGCACACATGGATTAATTTTTTTTTAAATATCACTCTAAAATTAAGACTAAATGAAAAGTGAAATTTTTACCATTGATTAGCAATTTAGCTTTTTAATCAAATAGTTGTAGGTTGATTCTGCACCTTAATATGCACGTTCCATTTAAAAGGATTATTGACTCCTAGAATTTGTCTTGGTTTGATTGCAGCCCTTCCCAGATGGACAAGAACAGATACTTGTATTTTTGAAGTCTGAAAGTCTTTATCCACACGACAAACCCAATCGCGGTGGAGACCAAAACAATTTATGTATTCAACAAGCCTTGCTACGCATAGTAGACATGGGGACCAACCTGCAAATGACCCAATTAAAAATCTAATCGATGGCAATAAATAGAAGCCCCAAAATTAAATGGTAATTTATATAGTGGTGAAATTGCCTCAAAATCAATGGCAGGAATATAATATTATTGGCGAATATAATTAATATTTGTAATTATAGTATAAACTACTAGTGAAACAGTTCCAATGAAAAGATCCGATTTTGATGATCCTGACCGATCCTGATCCTGAATTAGCACTTCTATCTCTCAAAACATAGAGCAATAAATTTTTGATGTATCATTTTGGTGAGCCTATCCTTTAGAATACCTTATTTTTCTGATTTGGAGTACATCATAGTCCTAGAACTAGCTTTCATTCACTTTTTATTATGTTTTACTTTAGTTGAATCGCATCTAGGGTTTCTAAATATTGCATTGGTGAAAGTGTATATAGGTTGCTTTTTTTTCCCTTTGCATCATTTAATTTCACTTAAAATTAGTAATTGGACATATTCTATAGATCATTCAAAAAATAAAACCTAACATTCACTTAATTTTTTTTGAAATTAGTGTAAACACCCTAATCTCGGACTCATATGCCCCTTTGGGAATTATAGTCCCAATGCAGGTGGTTTTACCTAATTTTTGAGTATTCTATGTGGACCTTTTTGTAGTAGTTGAACCCTTGAAAAACCCTAACCAAGACTCATATGCCCCTTTGTGTGATTTATTCTTGTGTCATACCTGAAACTACATTTTACAACATTGAAAACTATGTTTATGTGTTTCTATTTGCTACTGTTAGATTCTTGTTTTAGATTACTCAATTTCTATTTCATTCATTTCATTACATCTACCTTAATTTCATTTGAATAAAATTATATAATCTTGCATTTCATTTCGTATCCCTTGCACGATCTTTACAACTTGGCGTCCTATTGCTAATACTATAGTGAGATGAAGTTTAAGACTCATTTCATCCCATAATAGCACAATTATTGTGGATTTTGGGTTATCTAGCTCTTTCACTACTAGTGTTGACAATAGTTCACTAGGTATGGACCATACTAGACCATACCCTTAACAAATCATTGCCTTCAATTAAGCATTCCATTCACTTCCCTCTCGAACACATATACACCTCCACCATATTCACCTCCATCCCAAAATACAACCAATGACACCATCCTTAACCAAATTTTGCAAAATGTTTCATCCCTTAAAAAGAAAATTTCCACCATAAACCAAAATCAAAATGGCCAACCTACATACTATGTCAAAAGCAATCCATTATCCTTAGAGATATTGAGAACAATGATACCACAAGGTATAGGGATTTGTAGATTTCAAAAATATGGGGGAAAGGAGATCCTTCTAACCATGTTTCTTCTTATACTACCTTATGTAGGGAATTTTTCTTTAAGGATAAGCTCTTAGCCAAAAGCTTTTCCCTAGATCCTTGAAAGATACTGCCTAAGAATGGTTTTCTTCATCACCAAATAACTCAATGTTTTCATTCAATTAACTTGTTGAAGCCTTTATAAACCATTTACAAGTTCACATGACTTCTAAGACATGACCTTAGCCAATTCAAAAAGATGATGAAAAGGTTACTTTATTTCATGGTACGAAATTCTTTATTCCCAAATTGATGTAAAGATTCCAAATCCTCACATTTAATGGTTGTTCCATTAGAACTTACAAAGTAAGATTCAAGATAATATTAGCATGATGAAGTTTCCTTCCTTTGTAAATTTGTGTGTTGCCCTTCGTGATTATCAAAACTCGGTTAGTAGTCCTGAAACAAAACTCGCCTCTAGCCATCCTGAAAATTTTGAATCCTCAAACCAAAACAATTATCAAACTTTTAGAAAATAGAATAAAGGCTTACTTCAACTTAACCCCCCTCAACCAACTCAAAATATTTATACCCAAGTGGCTACTATAAGGAATACAACTTCTTTCATATTTGGGGATCTAGCTAGACAATTTACTCCCTTACCTGATACCCTCCACAACACAATGTCACATTTTTTAGAACATAAAATGTCACCTTACCTCTCGTTAAAAATATTGATTCTAATAATCCTTTACCTATGAACTTTAGATTGAATTCTTATTTCCATTATCACTGACAAAATGGACATAATACAAAACATTGTAAGCATCTTAAACATCTTGTGCAAGAACTCATTGATTTTGGTCAACTTCCAATTGGAGGTGTTAATGATCAAGGAAATAAGTCCATTTCCCCTCCTAAAAAAAACTTTCAAATATTTACCAAACCTATGCCTAATCATAATATTTAATTTCTCAGAGCTAGTGAAATTAATAAGAATGATGTGATGAATGTTGAGACATATGACGACAACATTGATACTACTAAAAAAGGTCCTATTGATATTGATGAAAAAATTCCTATGGATAATATGATGGTATTGATCAAAATTCTACCTCATAAGGGCCAAACTAAAAATCCTCTTGACATTGCTTTCTCATCTAAGGATATAGTTAGAAATGCACTGAATGGTCCTCTTTCCAACAAAATCATTGAAAATCCCACTAATCGGATATTAATTGATCCCATCTATGGAGAGAATGTGATCACTAATGAATCATTACTTGTGCATGAACTCTATCAAGAAACATGTGGTGAACCAAAATAATGGATAAAAATTCATAATGGTTTAGCTTTCCCTACAATGGGATCGATCACCCTTACTTTAAAAATTGGACCAAAACAATTATATGTCTCATTCTCCATTATCTTGATGTTAGATTAATTTTGTGTGAAGCTCATTTATCCATGGCTATTCTCCATGGAAGCCATTCTATCAATTATGCATAAATTCTTAAATTTTCCCTTTTACAATTAAATATTTACTATGAAAAATAGTTGCTTTAATCCTCCATCTTCCCATGGGAAATTTTCATTGTACTTTTGGCCCAAGCCTATGGAACTTATTGAAACTCATCAAGACTTCTTTTAAAAATCATATCAAAATTTTAAGGTGAAATGAATAGAAAAAATATCCCTTAGAAACATCTCTCAACCCATGATTGGGCCTCCTATCCTTGATGAAACTATGATTGAACCTAAAGACATTCCAAATAACCAAGACCAACCTAAGAAAAATCCTTTTCCTATCTCCTATAAAAGACAAAGAGATTGTGAAAGAAATCCCATCATATCTCCTAAGATAAAACAAGTTTACAAAGCTAAAGAGAAAGTGGTTGAACAACCTCTTATGGTTCCTTCCATTCCTCCCCTTAGGGAAGAAAATAAACCTATGGTTGATAAACCTGCTCTTACATAAACACAACTTGAAAATAATACTAAAAGAAATACAAATGCTAAAGAGAATAGGTGATGTCATGCTCTTTCTTGAAGGTTAAATGAAGAAAATAATAAAGAAAATTTCCATCTAGGCTTGACTAAAGAAATACACGATGAGTCTCCCCCTTTTCTATGACAAAACAATCCTATATTGCAACCACAACAAGAGCTAATTCCTTCTTTGGAAATTATCATTCAACCTCCCATTGTGATTAACTTAGATTAAAATGATGGCATTTCTAAAATTGACGAATAAGTGCATAATGAGTTGAATACATTGTTTTCCTCTTTTATGAGCTTAAATGACAAGTCTCATCAGAAGAGTGTTGAACTTGGTAGTGACCTTAGTTCAGTACTTTCTATTGTCCCTTTAGATAGTTTTCCACCTTCTATATGTGATGAACATGATTGGGATGTAGATGATCAGATAATTGGTTCAATTGCATGGTCCTTACTAGTATTTTTCTTTGTTTTCATTCTTTTATGTGATTGCATGTGTGTAATGTGATTTCCCATGATGTTTCATTTAATGTATCTCTCTCTTTGTGATATTCCTCTATTTATATCTACATTCTTCTCTGTGTTGTAAATTTTTTATCTTTTCTATCTATTTTATTTACCTTTTGGATATGATGCAAGGCATTGAGACATTTAGGTCTCTTCCATGTTGACCCAAAATATTTTCCTTTATCTTTTTTGTCTTGTGTTTTCCTTTTGGGGATGATGTAATACATCAAGACCTATAGGTTTCTTTCGTGTTGAACTAAATTTTTTTCTTTTCTTTCCATTCTCTTTGTCTCATTCTTCTTGTTCCATGAGTATTTTGGGAATGATGATAGTTCTGAGCTCTCTAGTAACATTGTAGCAAAGACATACTAACCCCAAATCCATGGATCCCTTATATGATTTTTTTAGATTTCATTTTTGGGCAACCCATTTTAATGATGTAGCTTTATTTGGTAGCATATGACTTGGCATAGGGCTTTCCAAATAAGCTCTCATGTCCTCTTTATTGCTAGCATTCATCATTATCTACTTTAAAGTAATCTCTCACAACATGGTGTTTAGCAATTTCTTTAAACTGGAGGCATACATTGGCATTATTCTTTTACAACTCATGTTTCATTGTGTAGTCTTCTTACTTCATGTGATACATCTTTCTCTTTGTGGTGACATTTGGTGTGATTTCCTAGAATATTGTTATATCTCTTAGCATGCTATATTCCTCTTAGTGCCTTGATGTGAAACATTGCATCCCCTAAGTTGTGAATCATATATTCTTCAATTGGTCCTCTTTTGGAGACATTAGGCACAATGTTTCTTACACTATTTTTTATTTACAATATCGGTTATATGGCCACCTTGCATAACACACTTTTCTTGCCTATGGAGCCATCCTATCTATTCATGGGTGTCAAGCATACAAAGTTTTTCTTGCCTCATGAATTATTGATGTCATGTTGTGTGGTACCTTATCAAATTTATCAGGAGGTATAGCTTGGGTATGGTTGTACATATGGGAGCCAAACCTAGGTGTGACTTTTCGATAGCTCTTACTTCTCTGTGTGAGCACATGCTAGTCATGTGTGTATGTGTCTCGCTAGTGGCTCACCTAGTGGACAACCTGAGGTTCCACTAGCCCTTGTGAACATGTGTTTCGTTTGCATAGTGGGCTTTGTGTTCCACTCATAAAAATTCTTTGACAAAAATATTATATATGACCTATAGTATGAGGGACAAATGGTTGAAGCTTGATCCACCCCTTTTATTTTCATTTTTATTTTTCTCTCTTTGTCTTTGGAAGTGTATGCTTGTGCCTTGTGTTTTCTCCATATATCATTTACATGTATGTTCTTTTATTCCTATGTTTTCCATAGGATTTTGATCCTAGTGGCTTGACCATCCCTTTTGATCATTTTCATCATATCTTACTAGCATTGGTACATATGAACCCTTCTTGATGTGAGCTTGTCTACTTTAGTGTGAGTTTAAAGAAATTTGCTCCTCTCACTTAAGTGGTGGATAAATGTAGTGTCAAGAAATGTATCCCTCTACATTTTCACACTTTTTGGGCTCTCCCTGATAAAATTGGGCTTCTTTATGCCTTATTTTGTTCCATTTTTCATCGAGAAGCCTTATTTAATTCATCTTTTTTAGGGTAATCCTGACACATATCAAATGACCAATCATAATTTAATGATGGTTTGTATATATGCCATACAAAAATTTCCCCTTGTCATTTTCATGGCCTTTTAGGTCTTGTTTCATGGTGTTTGATCTATTTTTCTCTAATTTTAATGTTGTAACATGGCTTAAATATGCATATTTAGGTACTAAAATTCAAGTAACAACATCTTGTGAAGGTGTTGTGAAGTGTTGTAAGACATTTCTACACTCTTCTAGACTCTATTTATTGTAATTCATCTAAAAATAACCTTTTTATCACTAAACAAGTCCTATTTTGAAGTGTTGTAAATTCTTGTAACAAAATTTCATGTTTTCTAGGCATTATTTCACTATTTATCCCTTTCTCATGCTTTATTTGGTCCCTTTATGCTCTCATGTGCATTATTAAGTGCATTTTTTAATGTAAGACTAAAAAACAACATTAAATACAACATAATTCCTAAAACCTATTTTGAAGTCCTAGGTGGAACCCATTTGCCATGGGCGGTGAATGAGTCCCCCTTGGCTCCAAATTCACAAAATTTAAAATTTCCTTTCGGGTTTTTATTCAAAAACCCTTGATGTTGGCTTGTGATGAGGTATGAATGGATAACTAAGGCACAATATTGTATAAATAAGTTATTTTCACCTCATTTCAACCCCCATTCATCAAGTTCACTCATCCACCTATTCACTCCATCATTCAAGCATCTTACAACATCAATTCAAGCACTTTGGAGCATCCATTGACATTACTTCAGAATTGCATCATCATGGGTTTGGTAAGTTGATAGAATTTTCATGTTATTAGTTTATTATCCTCTTTCCTTTCATTGTTTCATTAAGGGTTTGATTACCAAAAGTGGAATTTGACCAAGGAAAACCCCTATTTGCTAACCCTCAACCATTTTTTCCCCCTTGCATGTATGTTTGTAGACTTTTGTGTGTAAATTTCACAATCATTTAGGAGTTGAAGATTGGTCAACAAGTCAACTAGGTGCTTCAAGCCAAATTATTTATATTTCAACCTTGGAAAAGGTTTTTGTTTGTTTCCTATAGAATTGACTTCGGCAAAACCAACAATCGAGATTTCCAAATTTGGTGTTGTAGAGTTGTCTCCTGATTTTTAGAATTTTGGGAGAGGACTAATTTTCCACAAGTGGTGAATGAGTCCCACCTTAGGACTAAAAATCTGAATTTTGTTATATTTTAGATCCTGATAGTCAAACAATAGTTTCTAACACTTTCTCGCCAATAACAGGACTAATTCGCCACCCTAAATGAATGAGTCCCACTGTGAAATTTTAGTAATTTTAGACAACATCCACAACATTCCATAATCATTAAATATTACCCAGGTGCACTCTATTTCATCCTATTTCTTTATGTTTACAATATTTAATCATTTAGTTCATTTTTTGCATATCATAGCGTGTTTTCAAACATAGTTTAAATCTTAGTTTTTCATTCATAATCATTCATTTAAATGACTTAATTGTATTTAATTTACTTCATTTAGATTATAAAAAATTACACATAACATAATTTGAATTAACCCTTAACATTTTTGGCCCTATCTATATCCTTTTAAGTGAAATACCCTAGAAGAGCAAGAGAAGTACATAGGAATCCAAAAATCAACGGTTCAATATGGCCCATATTTAGTGATCTAGGACTCATACACCACCTTGAGTGTATGGGTCCCACCTAAGTTTCAAAGCCTAAACTTAAATTTGGCATAAAACTAAACATATCCTAAGATTTGTATTCTAAGCTTAGCGTACTAGGACTCATACACCCCAACTGGTGTATGATTCCCGCTTATCTTGAACCTATTTTAAATTCAAATTATTAGTGGGTTTTTATTCTTGTATATCTAATGTCAACTTGTCCTATTGTAATTTTGAGAAAATTGACATAAACAAGTATAAATACAAGGTTATGTCACATAATTTCATCCTATAACTTCATAAGCAATCAAGAGAAATTACACAAGACCATTCAAGATTTATTATTAAGAATTTTGTAGCATTATTCAAGAATAAAGCATCATGTCAAAGTCATCATGCATCATGTTTGTTTTTGAGCTAACATTTGTGATGTAGGTTCTTATGATTCAAGCAACCATTTAAGCCAAGATCCATAACACTCAATCAAGATTCAAGATATGTATTCATGTCACTCTTTACATACAAGATTTAAATCTTTGTTCCAAGGGTTTGGTGAGTTGCAACATAGCTAATTTTTGCATCCATCATTCCTTCATTCTATTTGATTTCATTTCAAGGTTTAATTACCAAAATGGGGTTTAACTAGGGAAAACCCTTATCCACTAACAAAATAACATTTTTACCTCTCTTTGATGTGTGATTTGTAGATCTAGGTTGAAGATCCATTAAAGAGAAATATTGGATAAATTTTTCAAATTTTCAAAGTTGTCAAAGTTTTTTTCTACATTGCAAGTGCACAAAAAGTCACCTAAAAATTGCAATTTATTGTTTCAAACTTATTTAATAAGAGAGAAGCTACAGGAGAACATTAGAGGATATTAGAGTTTCAAATCAGCCTTGAAATTGGGACTAAATCACCACTTGTGGCATATGAGTCCCAATATAACTTGAATTTGAATTAGATGAAAACGACTATGGAAAAGGACCAAACACACAACAAACAACAAGTAGAGGGTAAGACTAACTTGATTGAACAAAAATTCACTGGTTTAGCACAAAAAAGTTAGTTTAGACAACACAATCCTAAGATTAATATGAAGGGTATGTCTCACATGGTCCTCTAACTAGGATGAACAAGGAAAATAGGGAGTCCTCGATATATGCACATTATGTGAGGCATAACCATGAACACCATCCCATCTACAAGCTTGAGTCAGGAACCTCAATGAGATACTAAAGGCTCAAACCAACTCTTTACATCTTATCTAGGTATCACCCTAGCTTCGATGCTCCACCAGACATGACGTGACTAAATTTAGGTACAAATTTAGCTCTCCCCACTTTATATACCTCGTCATACCATGTGGTTTGGATTGCCCCTTGTGGTGATGAAATTTCCAAGCAAGTCCTACTAAAAAGAGAACACTAACCATTTTTAGCTACTCCCCAAACTCACATGAACTAAAAGGGGAAAGCTTTAAAAGATATAGTGCCCCTTGAGCAACACAAAGGACTAAGTAAGAAATGATTTCTCATCACCCAAGATCACAAAATGGTGCAAGGGGATTGGATATGTAAATATCTTACTTTACAAACACAACACATAATATATTTGACTGCCCCTACTTAAAACTATGTTCCTAAGTAGTATGAAAAATGAAAGACAAACAATCTAACTAATAACTTGGCATATTCATCCTACAACAAACATGTTAGAAGTTCATCCTCTAGTCTTTGACAAGTGTGAATAGCTACACAAACATTAGTAAAAACTAGCACAATCACCAAGAGGATGAGTTAGGGGGTAAGTATAAATAAAAACAATAGAAAACAAAGTTTGAAAATGAATTTTAAACCACTTTTTTTACCTCACAGATGCCTCTGTTTAGGTTAGGTTCACCCCAGTTACGGTAGGTTCACCCCGATGCAGAAAATAGGGATTAGTTTTTACTTTTGTTGCTCAGAGGGGCGACTATACAAGGAAGGGTTTCCTGTGTTCACATTAGGGTTACTTGTATTGGGTCATGTTCACCCTTGTTCAGGGAAAGTTCACCCTTGTTCAAGGTAGGGTTGCCCTTGTTCAGGGCAAGATTTCCTTTGTGTAACCTAAACCTACAAAATATTAAAAAAAAAAACATGAAAGAAAAAGACCCGTTTGTGGGTCCCACCAGGCGTGCTAGAAATGTGTGTAGTTCTATTTACCTATCCTAAATGATGCAAAAGAGATTGCAAAAGGAAAATACACTTCAACACCTCAAGATTTGGCTACGTTAAACTTGAACAAAATAAAGATGAGAAAAATAGATTTATACCTTGTATGAGTTACTCCTTAGTCAGCCCTTTGATGGTTGATAAATGTATGCTCCTTGATAGAAAAATGGACTAAATTGGATGCAAAATTATGTAAATTTTATGTGAGATGCGATGAAGGACGTGGGTAGTTGGATTGATGTACTAAAGTGTATTCAATATGACCTTGAGGGTGCAATAATGGAGGTTATCAATGCAAATGCAAGTGCTTGAGAGTATGAGAGCTTCAAAGTTGAAATTGTGAATGTGATGAATGAATGAATTGAGAGAAAATATTCCATTTTAAGGGAAGAATCTTTAGAGAATTGGATGGTCAAGATCTTGCCAACATGAGCAAGATGAAGGTCTATGGTGAGTTGAGGACTCACAAGCCCTCACATCTTTCCATGTGGAGGATGAGATGTCACAATGACAAGTGAGTTGGAAAAGGGACATGTGAGGTAGAGGTACTTGCAAGTACCTTGGGATTATGGGAAGATCTCCTTAAAAAATATATATTTTTTCCCCATATGAGGGTGATGGTGATAAGTGAGGAATTTTAGAAAGTCCTCTCTTATCACCATGGGGATGAGAGAAGTTGTTAGGGGAATATCATATGATTGGAAGGGATAAGTGGTTGTGACAATAAATGTGAATTTTAAATTCACATGATGAGAAGTACCTTGTGGATAAGACAAGGTTCTTATAAAAGAACCCCTTGTCTTGTGTGACTAATGTGACAAGAGAGGGAATTTAGAATTTCTGAACAACTTGCATGGGGAAAAGAAATGCATTGAATGAATAAATATGAATTTTAAATTCACATGGGGAAGAGGTCAAGGCTCAAAAAGGAAAGAACTTATGAAAGGTTGACTTAGAGGACATACCAAAGATGCCATGTGATTAGATTAACATTGTGCAAATAGGCGATTAAGGAAATTAATGAGGGATTAGAGGCAAGTGGGAGAATATGGAGGATGTGACATTAATCCTGATTAAGGTGTGCACATTCTAACCATGGATTAATTAAACTAATCCATATTAGAAGAGGGTTATGGAGGATGTGAGAAGGACATAAAAAGAAGAATTTAAAATCAATTTAAATTCAAAAAAGTTAAATTACTAAATTAAATAAATTGATATGTTTATTTAATTTGGAGAGGAAAGGATGAAGGATAAAGTATTTAATTGTTAAATTAAATACTTTAGTAACCTTAGTCAAAGGGGGGATATTGATTGAATAAATAATTTAATTAATATTGATTAAATTGATGTATAAGGGAGATAGATTTGACCATATGGGAGTGGTCAAATTTGGGTGTCTATAATTACAAATCAAGCATCTATTTTAATTTTTCTATCTTTTCATTTTTATTTTTTATTCATGGAGGTTGAAATACCAAAAAGGGGGTTTGATTGAGGAAAATCCCTATATAGCCCTAACAATTTTCTTTGTCTCCATGTGTGTAGGTGACAAATAGTTTTGATGAGTAAAAAACTTTATTCTAGCACTTTTTGGGCTCTATCCCTACAAACAACAACTTATACCTGTAAATTTCATTTGTGACACAATGGTCTCTAAGGCTGAGACTTCACCCAACATGTTTTGTATCTTCTCTATTTAGTGCTTTCCATTCTATAAAATAAATTTTTTTATCACTCAAAATCTTTCAGTTATTTGACTCTTTTAGTTACATATATAGTTAGGAATAGCTTACAATTTAGTTTCAATACTTCTACTTCTAGTTCACTTGAGCTATGTTAGTAAATAAAAGGTAGTTGGGATCTTTTTTCTCTTTAAGATCTCATTGTCTTGAGAGTATGAAATCCCATCCTCTACATTTGGTGAACCCAACGGTCGTTCCTCATGTCATATCTTTTTACATTTAATATTTCAATTCATTTGATAGTGTCTTCTCAAAGAATTTTTTTAATATGTTATAGGATGCTTTAGATAATTTCATAGAGGTATCTCCCTCTATTTGAAAACTTATTATGAAAACTCCACCTGTAGAATCTCCTACCTTGTTGGATGAAAATTTCATAAATGTAACTTTAATATTTGTTGTCCCTAAAAGGCCTAAGAGACCAATAATTTATGTGACTCTAGCTAGTCCTTCTTTGAAGAGAGTGAATTCTATTTATATTGTTCAATTTATTAATGTTTTCCCATATCTCTATGCAAGGTACACATAATTTAAAGCTTCATTTTATAATTTAGAAGCTCATACTTGTAATACTATAAGGAATTAAAAAATGTTCATAAACCTACTTCCTTATTGTCTTCTCAACAAAATCTTCCCTAAGTAGCTAAATATTGCCTTATTGAATTCTATTTATAGCGTGAAAGTGTGTTACAACACTTTACAACACTCTAAATAATGCACCAATAAGCTCATTTAGTTCACATAGGCCCAAGACCTAATGTGAATATGTTAGATATATTACAACACTAAATCAAGGCTATGTCAAGCTTAATTTAACAAGGATGGCCCAAACAAGAAAGGAAAAGTAAAGGGATACTTTTTTCGTTGCCACACCTACAACAATAGACTATTACTTCCATATTAAATATTGGGTAAGTTTATTGCAGAAACATAAACTCCCCTTCTCTACTTACTAGCTCCATTTGGGTTTGGTTTTTTGGCACCTACAATGATGTAGGAGCATCTAGAGTGTAAGAGCAATCTTGCATCACCCAAAACAAATTTTGTTTCTTTTCAATAAGGGCTAAATTTGGTAGGGTTACTAGTTTTGTAAGTTTACATTTATGCACAATTGGGCACAAAATCTTACACAGACCTCCAGAATGGTAAATTGTAGCCAATGGTGAAGAAATCACTTTAATACCATTTATCATTTGAGAGATTAAAAATTTAAGTTTTGAAAATCCTAGTAAAATATTTGGGGTCAATTTTGAGGCACTTAGAGGCTCCAAATGGTCCTGAAAAATGGTGGAAAATGAAAGTGGATGGCCTTTAGGCCTCATTTTTAGCACATTATTTCTCGAGACCTTTTCAAAAAGGTATTATAATGGAAAATGTGAGAGTTGGATAAAAATTTATGACCACATGAAATTGTAATACCAAAAATAATAAAATTTGAAAATATATTCCTAAGGAAATTACACTTTCTAAAAGATTCTAGGGAGGTTACACTTTCTAGAAGATTATAGGGTGGTTACACCTTCAAAATAAAGGATGTAAAAGGGGTCTATAGAGGAAAGGCGAGAGTAGAGTAGACAGTGACTTCGATTTGTAGACTCACTGATTTATGTAATCAGAAAGCCCATGAGATGGAAATTATAATGTTGTAATTTCATTTTCATTTTAGTGATAATAGAAAATATTTGCTTTCCTTGCATTTTGTTTGTGCCATTATCTATTGTTTTTGTGAGTGTTAGATTGTAAGGGGAGTACCCTTCATCATACAAGTAGATGGGTGCCATCACGTGTTGCTCAAACATGTAGAATTATGACCAAAGATCTTCCTTAATACTAATATACAAATGAGGGGCCTATTAATTTGACACATAGTCAAAATGATCCCCATTTTATAGAATAATATGTTGCAACATATAGTAAGCAACAAAATATAAATTGGGACATGTGGTTATCGTCAAGTTCTCACTATATTATTATTATCTTTAATTAAAAGGCTTCTATAGTAAAATGGTGTGCTATATATGATAATTATTGATTGGTACTATATGTGAGGAATAAAAATATGTTGATAATAAGGGTAGAACAATTACAAAGAGAAAGAAAATTTTGAAATAAATATTAAAAAATATTTTTAAATGGTGTAAAATTATATGACTCCTAAACTGCATTTAATTGGGAAAAAGAGTAACAAGATAACAAAAAAATAAATTGACAGAATTATGATTAATTATGTTTCCACCAAATAAAAACCTTCACCTAATCTATTAATAATTAAGAAAATAATTTTTTTTTGTATAATTACATAGAGTAGTATCAATGAAGAGACATATTATGACCATGTACATAAGAAAATGATAAAACATATAGGATGTATATTTTAAAAAATAAAACTATAAAATAATTTTGAAATAAATAAAATAAATAAATTTTTAAGTAAATAAAGTAAAATAACTTTATGTAAATAAAATAACTTAAAACTATATCTTTTGTATATGTATTCTCCTACAAACTACAATAAAGTTGCTTAATGAGCTTTTCAAAGAGAGGTGAACCTCAAAAGAGTCTATCAACCCAATTAAGAAAATAACAAAACTTTCAATCTCAAATGAGAAATGTATTCTCCTAATAAATAATGGTCCATAAATATTGATTATTTATACAATTTTTTTAACAAAATTATAATCATTTTTTAAGTGTTTAAGAATATATCAAGTGTTTATAAATAATATTAAATAAGAAGCTAATAAAAAATTGTGTTGATATCAAACTTTAATTTATTACATACACAGAACGTGCTCATAAAATCTTTAGAAAATTTGAACCATGAAAAACAAGAATAAAAAAGAAAAATGACATACCATTAAAATTTTCTTGCAATAACATATTGTAGGTATGCAAACAATTTAACAATACAAAAAATATTCCCAACTTTACTTTTTGATTGATGTGCTGCCTCTACCTTCAATTGATTATTACATACCATTATACGAATTCTGTTGAATTTATTAAAAATTTAAATAAAAAATCCTTCAATACAATAAAGTAGAACAACATTACTAACCTTTTTTCCTTTTTTTTGTGGATGTTAGTTGCATATGGTAGAGAACAAGAATGAAAGGGTTTAATACTCGTATAAGTTTATTTTAAATTATTTAAGAAGGGGTCATTATTATTTTGATAATTTATTCAGTTTTTTTATTTGAAAGTTTGTTTTAAACAATGAAAAATTAAGAATGTTGATATAAAATTATTTTAAAATTATTTTAATTATTTATTGTGTGAGTAATAATAATAATCATATTTTTATATAATTATAAAATGATTTTTTATTGTAATTAGACAAGGTTTATTTATATATAAATATTTGAGCACAAATCAATTTATGTTAAATAATTATATGTAGGAATGATAAATCAAATAATTAGAATATTAATTTCATAAAAGTAAGTGTGGTAGTTAAAAGTATTTAGCTTGATAAACAAAGAATGTATGTCTTTAAAGTGATTCTTTTTAATATATCATACTTTTGGTCTAAAATGTGTATTCTTTGTTAAAGGAATATTTTGGATTCTACATTATGTTTACTTATTGCTTGGAGTCAAGCTTGAGAATTCAGATTGAATATCTAAGCCTATAGTAGTATGATTTCAACATACAAACAAGGGTTGACTTGTCCTACCTTTTATTTCTAGGATGATGTTTTTCTTCTATAGGGCATAAATTTCACCCATGTGATATTTTTTTTTTAGGTTTCTCATAGGTGCCAAAAGTAATCTTTGAGCATGACATAGTGGTATTGTTTTGGTCTTTAATTTTTTTCATTTGTGGCAAAAATTTGTTCTTAAAGTTGAAATTTCTCTAGAATGGTTAACAAGTCATATCTTTAACATTAAAAAAATTAATAGACAATGGTGAGTATTTTTCGAGTACTACGTATTGAATTAGATGATCTTTTTACTTGGACGAGTAGAAAGAGGTTTGTAATTTTTCTGAGTAGTTGTAGAAGCCTAATATTTGAGGTGTGATTGAGTGAGTATATAGATGAATCAATGTGGAAAAATTATGGGAGTCCATAATTTTATTAGACCAATATGATGGTATAGAAGGTTATTAAATTTAGTGCTTCTTAGTTCTCTATAAGTATTTTTAGAGTAAATAATTTGATGGAGACATGCACAAACACTATCTTCTATTTTGAGGAAATGGTTGATATGTGTGTGAGATTTTGAGTCTTAGCTTTGTGAAATTTGAGTACAATTAAATTGATGATGTTGATTATGGTGACATATTTATTTATGTATACTTGAGAATTGACACAAAACGGTCATGTATGTAGATGACAGGATAAGGTTGTGATACTAAATTGATTCATGATTTTATGTGATGGAGTGGTCTAGTGATAGGATGTTGTTTTTGTCTATGGGATTTTTTACCTTTAATATAGTTACTTAATTTTTGATTCATCTAGAAATTAAGATTTTGAGGTAACTTCATCTTTGAATTTTGAGGTCTATAGTGTTTTTTTTTCAATTTTTTTTTTTTTTAGTTTATAGCCTATTGATTGATGGTGATTTTTCATGCTACATTGGTTTTGGATTGATGAGATATGTAGTTTTGTGGTTTAGATACCCATTGGTTGTAGTTATGACTAAGATGTGGACTATCTATAGCGACAAGTATTTGTAATATTTATATTACAAGTTACTTGACCTTGTAAATGCTCATTTAAGTATTCATATGTTATATTGAGATGAGAGGATGAATGATTAGAGTACATAGGTAGTTGGTTATTGGGAATAGTAATATTCATGGTTGTTTTTTATGATGTGAAGGATAGCTTGGTTACACAATTGAGTGGGAAATTTTGATAATAGTCTTTGGTGTCATTTTAATTTCTTTTCTTGGAGATCTTGGTTCAAATTTAATCTATTAGAGTTAGTTTGGATCATGGTGATATTCATTTAGGATATGGTTCTCATATTAATTCCATGTATGAATTAGTATCATGGTTTAGTGGGAGCTTTTGTAGTAATATGGATTCATCACTTGGGGATGTATTCAATATTTTTAGTGGTTTTACATGTCATGTAAATAAAATTTAATCCTTATTCTCATGTATAGTTAAAATACTTTTCCATATTTAACGTCATTGATAAGAGTACAGTGTCACAATGTACCTTGTGAAAATATCACAATTACACATTGCATTCAACACATTTATGACAAAGTCCATGATAGATATTTTATGATTATGATCTTATAGATGTAAATAATGAAGTGTTAACAATATGTGGTTTGAATTTTAAAATAATTTGGTTAAATGGGAGTGTGACATGTAGACGTCTACATGGCACACAAATATCCTAATAAAATCTAAGATTCAAATGGGAGTATCTTACACGATTTTTTTGTGGTGCGTGTCCTAACTCTCAAATATGACTATAATGGTTTTTTATTCCCAATTCAAGAACAAAATTAACTTTTATTCCTCATTTACAAAGGTTTCTTGTGAATTTTTAACTATTTTCTCTATCTCTCTCTCTTAACAAAACTCTACCAAAATACTTTCACATCTTAGAGATTTATAGTAAAAAAACTCTGTTAAAATACTTTCACATTTCACATCTTGTCATGTCTATCATCTTGAGAGAGAGAATACAACTATTGGTAACATTTTCATGTTTATATTTCAAACTATCTTTTCTATTTTTATGTTTATATGATCTCACCTAGTGTCTTTTTATCATGATCAAGGTTCTCCTCCATAGAAAGGTTTGTTGGAATCAGACATCTATTCTACTTTTTTTTTGTCTTTTGATCTTGTTTTTCTATTCATGGAGGTGGAAATACCAAAGTGGACATTTGACTAACGAAAACCCCTATACAACCCCAATAATTTTCTTTGTCTCCATGTGTCTAGGTGATGAATAGTTTTGACGAGTAGAAAATTTATTCTAGCACTTTTTGGGCTCCATCCCTATAGAAAACAATGTATACTTGCATATGTTTGAGGCTAAGAATTCACCCCAAATGTTTTGTATATTGTGTATTAAGTTCTTTCCATTTCTATAAAATAAATTTTTTTTATCACTAGATATCTATGAGTTATTTGACACTTTTAGTTACATCTATTATTAGGAATCACTTACAAATTAGTTTTAAATACTTATACTTCTAGTTCACATGAGATATGTTAGTTGAGGTAGTTGAGATCTATTTTCTCCTTAAGATCTCATTATCTTGATAGTAAAAAATCTTCTCCTCTATATTTGGTGAACCCAATGTCCATGCCTCATGTCAAATATTTTTGGTAATATTTCAATGCCTTTGATAGTTTCTTCTCAAAGTAGGTTTTCAGTATGCTAGAGGATGCCATAGATGATTTCCTGGAGGCATATCCCTCCATTTTAAAACTTATTATGTAAACCCCACCCTTAGAATATCCTACCTCGTTGGATGAGAATTTCATAAATGTAATTGTAGTCTTTGTTGTCCCTAAAAGGCCTAAGAGACCAATAATTTATGTGACTTTAGCTACTCCTTTGAAGAGAATGAATTATATTTATAGTGTTACACTTAGTAATGATCCTTCATATCTCTATGCAAGATACACATAATTTAAAACTTCTTCTTATAATTAAGTAGCTTATACTTATAATACTAGAAGGAATAAATAAAATTTTGATCAACCTACTTCCTTATTTCCTTCTCAATAAAATATTCCATATGTATCTAAACCTGTAGTCAAGAAACAAAGTGAGTATGATCTCATTGAGTAACTTTGTGTTATTCCCGCCAAGGTCTCATTTTGGTACTTTCTTTAGAATGTCTTGGTTTATCAAGGTATCCTTTAGGAATCTATCCAAAAGGTTATTCTAGCCTCTTCTATTAGGTTGATGGATGCGAATGCATTGATAGATCATATTCTAGTGGATTCACCAAATATTACATTCTACCCACATGAACTCTTGCCTCCTAAAGTGCAAAATCATGTAGATCCATTATTGATAATTATGTATATTAATAACATTAACATTAGGTGAACTCTCATTAATAGTGATTCAACACTCAATGTTAATAGTCTTGATTGACTACTTAAGGTAAAATTTGATTACAAATCCCTTAGTAAATATTCTTTATATTATTTGTGGTTTTGATAATATTGGTTGAAAATATTGGGGAATTGTTATTTTTCCCCTAAATATAAGAATAATCACCATTCCTACCTTGATGTATAATATGTTAGGACCTTTAGCATATGATCTTGTCTTGGGTAGACCTTGGATTCATTCTTTAGGAGTGGTCACTTATAATCTTCATGGTTTTTTTTTTTTTGAAATAAGGTAGTTACAATCAAGGCTAACCCTAATGTTATGCACCTATTTCAACTGGAAAGAATTGGCCATACTTTAGTTCTACCTACCTTTCAAAATTATATTCCATTGTTATATTCTAGTGTGTTGACATCTACAACCATGTTATCCCTTGTAAAAGATACCCTTGCAAATAATATCCTTAAAGAAGATCCTCTCCTAGAAAAGAAATCCCTAATTCTACTCTCTCTACTTCTCCTAAATTGAATACAGGGTTAGTTGATTATTGGTGTTCTTTACACTTAACCAAATCTTATATTAGGGAGTATGAAGTAGATCCATTCCCCTTTATATTCCAAAAATCTTATTCACCTCTACTAAAGTGGATGATTATGCCTTTGTAAGGTAGGATGATACGTATTATATTGATTATTCCCTCTATACTAATACTCCTAGTTCTCAGGAGTTACAATCATGTTATGGGATAGGTTTTGATATTTTTCCTAAATCTAGTTATGGAGGTAAATATTTTGGTTATAATGAAGAAGGTATTAAAGTACCTTTAGAATTTCATTCACATGGCCCTAAGACATGGCATAGATATCTCTTGAAAACATCTAAGGACAAATGATGGTTGAATGTCAATATGATTTCTATAGAGCTTCTTCCTCTTAAACTTATTTATCTAAAATATATTGAAAGTGAAGTAAAAACTAATGGAGTTCCTCTAGATATTTTTCTTTGGAGAAAGATCTAGACAAATTCTCAGGTTTCTATTCTAATATTCCTTCTTATCACCATAAGCTTTGATTCCCATATTGCTTGAAAAGTCAAGCATGCTTTAGAGAGTCTATTTTTACTATGGATAAGAAAGCTTCTTTAGGTCATGATGATGAGAACAAATCTATGCTACATCCTAAATAATATAATACTCTTCTTAAGGGAGATACTTTTGATATCCTCATGGATCTAAAGTCTTCTATAAAGGTAATTAATATTGGAAAATTCCTTTCTTAAGAGGAATATAAATTGCATTTTAAAACAAAGAAAAGATAGGTTGTAGATCAAAATAGGATTATGAACCACCCAGTGACCTATTTTCCTTATATTTCATTAGGAAATGAGATCCACACAATGAAAGGAATATCAAACTTGAGGTTACTCAAGTCAAAATGTGAATCAACTAATTTCCTTTTTTTGCAAGGATGACGGTCTTAATTAAACAATACTTTGGGAAGAAAGATTCAAAATAGAAAACTAACTCCAAAATGAAATATATAACTTGGATATTGAATATTAAGCTCAATTCTCATGGAAATAGAAATAAAATTGTAGATTATGTAGATTAGAGAGAGAAAGGAAAGTCTGTACCAGTCACCAAAACAGGTATGTTGAAGCTAACCTATTACTCATTTTCCTAGGAGTGAATGGGTCCTGGTTTAGGTGTTTTCTCTATCTTTTGGGAGCCTTTGCAACATATTTGAGTCTCTCAATTTACACATGTTTCAAGTTTAGAGTGCAGGAAATAAATTTTGTAATTAAGTTTTTTGAGATGACAAATTTCTTTGACAACTTTCTTGACAACTTTTCCTATTTTTCTTTTGAAGAGGTCTTCAAGATATCTTCCATCTAAATCCACAAAAATAAATCAAGAGGGAAGTTTTTTTTGTTTATGTTGAATGCAGGTTTAATACCTTGGTCAAACCCTATTTTGGTAATTAAACCTTGACATGAATAAAAGCATGAAAGTAATGGTGAATGAAAAAAGGAATTTCACAACTCACCACACCCTCAAATGAACCCTAGAATTTAAATCTACAACTAGCGTGAAATAGCTTTAATGTATGTGGATCTTGATCTTGAAACTTGATTTTAAATAGTTCCTTTAATGCTTGAATGGATCATGAACACTACATCAACATATTAGCTCAAATAGCATGCAAGATGCAAGAAGACCTTGATATGATAATAAGATCTTGATTACTACAATACTTCTTCAATAAATCTACTCTTGAATGCCTTGAAATTCTCTTGTGAAAATTCTCTGATGATAACTTGAATTTTCTAGGTGAAAATTAGTGAAATGACCTTATATTTATAGGTATGTAACATTAATTTCATAAAATTTAAACAACACAAGCCAAAATGTGAATATGGGTTTGAAATCATTATAATAATACCAAAACCATAATTAAAATCTAGGTCCTAGGTCTATGTGAGGACCCATTCAACCATGGGCAAGTGGATCTGAGGTCACTAGCCTAGGAAACACATTGCTCAATGATAAGTGCTTTATTTAGGAATTAGTGAATGTTAGGTTTCTTCTTTGAAAAATATGATTAATTAGGCTTGGGTTTGAATTAAAGGGTCCAATTAAGGAAAATTGACCTCAATTAATTAAGGGGGCCATAAATAATTGTGAAAGTGTAAAAGGGTACACTTTACAACACCACATTAAAGTATAATTAAGTCCATTTGAACTAATAGGGCCCTAAACTTAATGTGAATATATAAAATACATATTACAACACTAAATTAAGGCATAATTAAGTTCATTTTAATATTAATTCCCAAATTAAGTGTGGAAAGGGATACTCTTTCCTATAATACATTTAGCCCCCACTTTAGTGAGAGGATGATCCCATGTAAACTCACACTAACGTATACATTCAAGGAACATATATATGTTGCAATCACAAAGATAATCAATCATACAACATAAAAGACCTAAATAAAATTGTAGGCGGATCAAGCTTCTACTATCCAACACAATGTGGAACATGCCTCGGCTATTTGTATAGGGAAAGGGGGTCGATCAAGCCTTAAATATCCAACATGATTTGGAAGAAGTCTTGAATATTTTTCCAAAAATGTTCACAAGTAGAAGTTGATGCCCACTATGCAAATGACAATGCACAATCACTCTAGTCTAATGGAAAATCAGGCCATACACTAGGTGAGCCCTTAAGAAAATTATCTTAGCGAGAAAGTCATGCCAAGTCTACAAGCTCTCACTATACTAACCATACCAAAGATATTCCTCTAATAACTCTAAAAGGGCACCATAAAAGAAAACAAAAACTTTGAGCTTTACAAGGTTAACAAGTTGTATTATGCTAAACACTTATGAATAAAATTCAAATAAAGATTTTTTCAAAAAAAATTGCTTAATTTCTGTAAGATCTCTTCTTAGGAAACATCATGCCTATTGTATCCAAGAGACCTGACAAGTATAGGATAAGAGAATTGCAATACGTAGCATCACCACTAAGTCAAAATTCATACTCTAAGAGATATCATGCTCTCAAAGAACATCAAATCCAATGATAACACCAAGAAAAAGACACATCACAAGAAGAAAGTAAATAAAAAAAAATGAGGATTTTAAAATTTTCCAAAATAATAATACCAATGTATGTCCCTAGTTTAAATAAATTGCTACACCATTGTTGTGAGAAATTGCTTTAAATTAGCAAATAATAAATGATAAATAATAAAGAAAATATGAGAACTTATTTGAAAAGTTGTATGCCAAGTCATTGTTCCTAAATGAAACTAAATCATGAAAAGTAAATGAAGGGGTTTCTCCCAAAATGAAATCCCAAAATGCATAAGGGATCCACAGATTTGGGGTCAATACATCTTTGCTACAATCTTGTTATAGAGCTTGAAAACATCATCATTCCCCAAATACTCACAAAGCAAGAAGAATGACACATAGCTAGTGAGAAAAAGGAAAAATATTTTGGGTCAACATGGAAGAGACCTGAATGTCTTGATGCCTTGCGTCATCCCCAATAGGAAAACATAAGACAAATGGAAAGATATTTTTTTATGACATATAGAAGAATGTAGATACTATGGGAATGAAAAAAGAACACCTTTTCCTCACTTGATTTGGGAATAATTAAAGATAAATTGGACTTGATATCACCTTGATGTAGTTTTGTGATGAGTTTTACACATTCACATTAGGTTTTAGGCCCTTTTAAAGCTAAATAAACCTAACCTTTTCTTAATTTGGTGTTGTAAATTTTATTTACTTACACCTTCACATTAAATATAGGAGGCTTGTAAACTAAGTGGACCTAGTCTAGTGTTGTAATGTGTTGTACATTTTCACATTGGGTTTAGGACCCTTTTAAGCTAAAAAGACCTATTTTTTCCTTAATTTGATGTTGTAAAGAGTATTTATTTACGCATTCACATTGAACATTGGGCCCCTTTGCATCTATGACCTTTACATCATCATTAATAGGCCCTTATGTCAGCATATTATGCATCACAAGGCATATTTTAATCAAAATCATGACATAGACCTCATATAAACTTAATTTCTTGACTCCCTGACATTCTCTCTCTTCAAATAGGCCATGTGGGACTCATATGCCACCTTTGGCATATGAGTCACATTTGGTGTATTTTTCAAGTTTTTGAGTGGGAAAATTTGGGTTTTAAGTTCAAATTTCATGTATGTTTTCATGTGGGAATATGCTACCTTCGGCATATGAGTCCTATCCAAGTGGTACCCATACACCATTGGTGGCATATGAGTCCCATTTTCCCTATTTTTAAAGTTTTTGAGTGGGAAAATTTGGGTTTTAAGTTCAAATTTCATATATGTTTTCCTGTGGGACCAAGTACATTTGACATTAGATGGATTGCCTATATAAAAAAGCTTTAAAATCATTATTTCATATAGGCCTACATGTTATCAATTCAAGTACTCAAGAGTTAAGCATTCAAAGACTTTAAAAGATCATCAAGAGATCATTCAAGAACATTTTTAAGGAATTCAAGGGCATAATTCTTTGAACATCAATTATTGTAGCAATTCAAGATCCATCATCATACCAAGATTATTAAACATCAAGAATGTTATTGAGCTAGTGTTGTGATGTTGTATTAAAGATCCAAGATCAAGCATTGTTCTACACTTATCTCAATATCTAGATCTACATCTTTCCTAGTCATTTCATGTTCAATTTTAGATTTACAAAACATCATTTACAAGACATCATTCAAGGTATCATTATGCATGTTTCATGTCCTCATTTCATTATCTCATCATTTGGTTTAATTATGTAAAAGGGGTTTGGCCAAGGAAAACCTCTACTCACTAACAATCAACAAGTTTTTCTCCTCTTTACATGTGTGATTGTAGATTTAGATGTCTTGGAGCATGAAAGATCATTGAATATTAGGTTAAAATTTTAGAGAAAGTTGTTGGAATTGTCCCCTCATTTGCAAGGTTGTAATCTTCACTAAAAAGTCACCTACAACCCTAAAGTTAGGATTTTAGATCCGAAAACCAATTGGGAAGGAGAGAGTAGATATTGAAGACCAAATTTATACTTTTAAGTTCTACAAAACCCTAACTAGAATCATATGCCAGTCCTGGTGTACGAGTCCCAGTTTAGGTCATTTTTCAATTTTTTGCAGTTTTAGATACCCTTTTTCTAGAAACTAGTTCCTGCATAGAAAAGTAGATCTAGGATTGATACACCCAAACTGGCATATATTAGTTCCACTAGTCCTTCATTCAACATCTCTCATATTTCAAGGTGCTCCTCTTTACTTTTCTAGTTTTGTTTTCTTATTTATTTGCATTTATAGTTCATTTAGTGATGTTTTATGCATCATTGAGTTCAATCATTAGATCTTGCATTTCATACATATTTGCAATCCCTAGCTTGGTGGTGAACCCCTTAGTCAACCTCAGTTAGTCTCTAAACATACCCTAAGATAGACCTATTGCAAGATCTATTTCTCCTTTGCATTGAAATCTCTTGGGTTTTCCTTCAAAGAAATAATTGGAAAGTGGGTGTGCTTTATGTCATAAGCCATACATCAACACTTATGTTTTACTATGTTATTTCCTTATTCCTATGATGCATCCTTTTCTTGGGGATGTCATTGGGTTTTATTTCTTTTGAGAGCATGATCTTTTATACTTGTCCTCTCTTGAGGACATTAGGCACGATGTTCGCTAAGAAGAGACCTTGTAGGAACTAAGTAAAATCCCTTTGAAAATTCCTTACACTATTTTACATTTACAATACTTGTTAAATGGCCACCTTAAATAACACACTTTGCATGCCTATGGAGCAATCTTGTTTGTTCATGATTTCCAAGCATTCAAAACTTTGCTTGCCTCAAGAAGCTCAAAGTTCATTATTTGTTCATGAGCCCCAAGCATACAAATTTTTTCTTGCCTCATGAAGATCAAAGATCATTATTGTGTGTGACCACCTTATCAAATTTATCAAGAGGTATAGCTTTGGTCTAGTTGTATGGGAGCCAAATGAAGGCATGACTTCACTTAGCCACTCATTTTTTGTGGGCACATATCGGTCATATCTCTCACCCTACAAATAGCCTAAAGTTTTGTTGCCTCATAGTGAGCATGCAAGCTAGATAGAATCGACATAATGTTGCAAAAACAATTGAGGCTTGATCCATGTCTTCTTATTCTCACTTGTTTTTTTTTTTTCTTTTTATTGAAATTTCATGATTGTGTATCTTAATGTTGCATATTATACATGGTGTGTGCATCCCTTTGTGCTTATGTCAGCTTGGCATAGAATCTTGGATCCTAGGTTCTTGACCACTCTCTTCATCTTTGTCATCCTAGATCATTCGCATTAGTACATGTGGACCATCCGATTAGGTTACAAGATTAGAGATTTTTTTTGGAATTGTCCCCTCATTTGCAAGATTGTAATCTTCACTAAAAAGTCACCTACAACCCCAAAGTTAGGATTTCGGGTCTAAAAATCAATTGGGTAGGGTAGAGTAGATATTGAAGACTAGATTCAGACTTTGAAGCTCCAAAAAACCCTAACTGGGTTCATACACCAATCCTAGTGTATGAGTCCTAATTTAGGTCATTTTTTATATTTTGGCATTTTTAGATACCGTTTTCTAGAAACCAGTTCCTGCACAAAAACACAAATCTGAGAATGATATGCTTAGACTGTCGTATGATTCCTAGTAGGCATAAATTTTAGGTTATTCAAAATTTCATGCCTCCATTCAATCCCTCTCAACTTCCCAAGTGCTCCTCTATACTTTTCCAATTTGTTGTTCTGATTTATTCGTATTCATAGTTTATTTAGTGAGGTTTTATGCATCATTGAGTTCAATCATTAGATCTTATATTTCATACATTTTTCCAAGACCTAGCTTGGTGGTGAACCCCTCATTCAACCACAATTAGTCTCTAAACATACCCTAGGACAACGCTATTGCAAGATCTCTTTCTCCTTTGCATTGAGAAATCTAGGGTTATCCTTAAATGTAATAATTGAAATGTGGGTGTGCTCTATGTCCTAAGCCATACAAAAGCACTTTACCTACCCCATTTTCAGTTATTTCATATTGGTGAACCTATATTTAGAACATTTTATTTTCTGATTTGGAGTTCACCATCATCCTAGGTCTAGCTTGTATTGACTTTACATTAAGGTTTGCATTAATTAATTAGCATTCTAGGGTTTCTAAGTCTTGCATTAGTAAAAGTGTATATAGGTTGAATCTTTGCATCTCAAATCATTGAAAATTAGATAAAACCTACATTTACATTTAAATTACAGATCATACAAACTAAAAAGCATAAAAATCACATATAAATCTTTGGAAAATTTGAAGAAACTCCTCACTGGGACTCATACACTCCTTTGAGTGAATTAGTCCTAGTATAGATCTAAATCTACATTTTATAGTATTTAAAAACTTCTTTTTGTGCTTCTTTTTGCTTTCATTAGTTATTTAGTTTAGTTGGCGGAGTTTTTGTTACATGAATTTCATTAGATCTAGCTTGATTAGGTTAATTTCATGCATTTCTCAATTCCAAATTTGCATTTAAAACATTTCATCTTTTAGGTTGTTGCATAGTGTAATCAGAAAAATACCTTATTTAAAATTTGAAAAATTGTGCCTACACATTTCATTCTATGTATTTACATTGCATTTTAACTCTCTTTCCATTTTAAGTTTGCATATATTACTTTTCACAAATATTAGTATCTATCTTTTCCAAGTTTGCAATGAAAAATTTAGTCAATAAGCATGTTAGTCATTCATTCAATACATTCCCTAGCTATGAGAGTCTCTTAGTGCAAGAGAATACAAATGTTGACACTTTCCTTAAACCTAAAACCCTTCCTATCTCTCCTATTTGTGGGAATGATGTGATAGAAGAAAATGAAAATATAGAGAACCTTGATGATCATAGTTTCTCTTCTCCTAATACCTCTCCTACATGTTATGAAATCATTTTGGTGTTGGAAGATATTATAGCATAAGAGAATGACATGACAGGCACATTTCTAAACATTACCTTACAAAATTTCCATTCTCTCTTTTCTTGTGAAATTAATTTAGTGGACAAGGATGAGATTGTAAATGATGAGGATATGTTGGTGTTAGATTATAAAATATTTAAGGTCTATAACAACCCTCTTTATGATCCTTCCCCTACCTATCCTATTTTAGAAGACATTAGGGAAAAAAGGCATGAAATCATGAATGATCATGAAAATCATATTTTTTCTTCTCCTAGTATCTCTCCTTGTTGTGAAGAAGATACTTTGATCAATGAAATTTATGAGAATGTTAGTTATCCCCCTTCACTTGGGGAAACTCTTATTGAGCAAGACAATTCAACCATTGAACATTCCTTTACTTGCAATGAAGTCATTTTAGAAGAACAAATCCTTCAATGTCAAGAACATTTTGTTTGTAGTTCTCCTAACAACTCTCCTCCTAAGGAGGATATCATGGTTTGAGAAAATGACAATAATAGTGATGTGACTTCCTTGGGTTATGGTGAAAATATGATAATAGATTTCCCTTTATTAGAAATACATCAAATGAAGGCTGCCAAGGTTATGAATGTGCAAGTGTCTGTTAGATCCCCTTGATTAATGGACCTCATACATACCCTATGGGACATCCTTTGAACCCACTAATTCTTTACCCACCATCACACAAATAAAATAAAAAAAAACTTGAACTTATCCTTTACGCACCTAAGAATAATGTTTTCCATTAGTCGAGTTCTATACCATTGCTCATACATATAAAACTAGAAACAATATGCAACCAAGAAAAATACCTTCAACATCCCTCCCATTTCCCAATCCTATATTGCATGGTCCTCCTAATTTTCCTTCACAAATTGGAAGGGAGTACAATCTTATTGAACAACTAAAGAATACTCCTACTAAGATATCATTTTGGGACCTTATCCAAGCCTCCTCTCATTACCATAACATGATTAAAAATGATTTAAAACAAGTTAATATCCCTTCTAGTGCACAACTAAAATATATAGCAGCTCTGATTCAAGGAATAAATGCTGACATTGTTTTCCACCAAAGTGAGCTCCCTCCATTGGAAGTGCAAAAACAAAATGAAGCTTTCATAATAATAGGTCAATATAAAAGAATAGTGATAAAGAAAACCCTCGTTGACAATGGATTATCCCTTAATGTGTGTAGTGTGACCCTTTTGGATAGGCTTGGCATGGATAAATCAAAACTTCACCCTCACTCTTTATCTATCAAGGGATTTGACAATGTAGGAAAACAACCGCTTGGTGTGATCACTTTTCCTATTATAGCTGCAAAGGCCACATTAGAAACATTGATCCATGTTATGCCTCATGATCTTTCATATAACCTTCCTTTAGGCAGACCATGGATTCATGCAATGAATTGGGTGCATTCTACTCTTCATCATAAAATGAAATATGTCTACAATAACAAAGTGCACACAATCTAATCTGACCTTAAATCAAATAGTTATTTAAACATTGAGAAAGGAAAGGAAAATTAATTGAAAAAATTAACACAAACTACATAAATAGAACCCGTAAAACAACAAATAAAAACATATTGAGGAAGTAAAAAATCTATTAGAAGATGATTGGGTTTCCTTATACTTCAACCCAACATTCATGGGAGAATACAAGATCATAAACAAAGAATCTAGAAAGGGAAAAGAAAAAACAGTAATGTTAACACAAAATTTGGAAGACCCTTTGAAAGCATCCACCTCAACCACTTCAAAAGAAAAGAAAACATACACAACATTTAACTTTAATGAAACTAACTATCAACACCCTTTTAATCCTAAAGAAATTAAAAAGCTTTACGAAAGAGGTTATGAACTTATGAAACAACTAGGATATAGTGGAAAAGGATGTGGTGCTAGAGAGCAATTATCCATGTCCCTATAGAGCCTAACATACAGGAAACAACTCATGGTCTTGGTTATTTTCCTTTGATAGAAATCAAACCAACAAACAATACTTCACTTAATATCATAACTCTTACAAAAGATTCCTCTAGGCTAACTTTAACAATAGTGCATCATGAATTGATAGAAACTAGTGGTCTTGATTGTTTTCAATTGAAAGAAACAAAGAAGTTCTTGCCTAACATTAATGTCATCACACAAAAAACTTATGATTTGAATTTGTTCTATTTTTCACCATCCCATAAAGGAGAGAATAAAATATTGCAATCTAAAGATTCTTGTGTGGGTATGACATCTAATACTAAGCAAGAGATATCTTTGTCACAAAATAAAGAAAAATCTACTTTTGATTAAGAGAGTATCTTGCTGAGACTCCTCCAAGATCATTTGATATTCCTCCCTCCAAGAACAAGAAATGAATTCTACTACAAGAGTTCATTTTGCACATATCCTAGAGTTCATGGGCATTCTACTAATGAATGTAAAGCTTTAATTAAGAGAATTCAACATCTTAAGGAGTGTGGTGCTCTTCCTTGTGTTGAAGCACCAAATTCCTCTAATTGATACTTATTTTCACTCTAGCATGTTTCTCATCGACTCACCATTGTCTTGCATTGAGTGGGGGAAAGGAATTAGATAGCCTTGTCCTCATATGTCACTTGTCATTGTCTCTTTTGGATAGTTGATCACCTTTCACGTACATATAAGAGAAAGCTTGGGGTGTAGATGACATGCCTTAAGTTGAGTCATATGTGACATACCTATTCATGATGTAGTTCAATTCAGAAACATGTGACTTGGTGTAGGGCTTTCCAAATAAGCTCTCATTTCTTCTTCTACTTTAAATCAATTTCTCCAAATAACTATGTTAGCAACTACTTTAAAGTGGGGGCATACATTGACACTCATGTTTTACTATGCGATTTTCTTTCTTCTTGTGATGCATCCTTTTCTTGGGGATGTCATGTTGGGTTTTATTTCCTCCAAGAGTGATATTTCTGACTTTTCCTCTCTTGGAGACATTAGGTACAATGTTCCCTAATAAGATACCTTGCATGAACTAAGAAAAATACCTTTGAACATTTCTTACACTATTTTTTAGTTATAATACTTGTTATATGGCCACCTCGCATAACACACATTCCATTCCTGTGGAGCCATCTTGTTTGTTCATGAGATCCAAGCACACGAAGCTTTTCTTGCCTCATGAAGCTCAAAATTCATTGTTTATTCATGAGCTTCAAGCATACATATTTTTTCTTGCCTCATGAAGCTTGAAGATCATTGATGCATAGTGCCTTATGAAATATATCAGGAGGTATAGCTTTGGTCTAGTTGTATGGGAGCCAAATACAACAAACCAATTGTGTGTCTCACCCTTTTGGATACTCACCCAACAAATAGGTAGAATTTTTGTTGCCTCAGAGTGAGCATGCAACCTAGATCTAATCCATATCATGTTGGACAAACTATTGAGGCTTGATCCACCTTTTCTTATTTTTTCTTTTTTTTTTCTTTTCTCTCTTTTTATACATTTCATGATCATGTCTCTTGATGCTGCATATTATACACCATGTGTGAATCCATCTGTGCTTATGTTGGTTTTACATAGGATCTTGGATCTTGAGGGCTTGACCACTCCCTTCATCTTTTTCATTGTAGAACATCCACATCGGTACATGTGGACCCCTCTTGAATGTCTACTTTAGTGTGAGTTTGAAGCAAGTTATCCTCTCACTAAAGTGAGGCCTAAAAGTGGGAATGGAAAAAGTACACCTTTTCCTTACTTGATTTCAGAATAATTAATGATAATTTGGACTTGATATGCCTTGATCTAGTGTTGTGATGAGTTTTACAAATCCACATTAGGTTTTGGGCCCTTTTAAATCCAAATTAACCTAACCATTCCCTAATTTAGTATTGTAAAGTTTATTTATTTACACATTCACATTAAATCTATGAGACTTGTAAACCTACTGGACCTAATATAGTGTTGTAATGTGTTTTAAAGTGGACCCTTTCAAGCTAAAAAGTCCTAGTTTTTCCTTAATTAAGTGTTGTAAAGTGTATTTATTTACACTTTTAATTTGAACTCCTTGCATTTATGAACTTTATATCATCATTAATAGGGCCCTTATGACTCCATATTATGTATCCCAAGGCATATTTTAACCAAAATCCTAACATAGACTTCATATAAACTTAATTTCTTAATTCCCCAACATTCTCTCTTCAAATAAGCCCTGTGGGACCCATACACCACCTTGGGAGTATAAGTCCCATCTAGGTGGGACCCATATACCACTAGTTGTATATGAGTCCCATTTTTCCTATTTTTAATGTTTTGAGGAAGAAAATTAGGTTTTAAGTTGAAATTTCATGTATGTTAGCCCGTGGGATTTAATATAAATGATCTTTCAAATAATTATTTCATATAGGCCTACGTGTTATCAAGTTAAGTACTAAAGAGTTAAGAATTCCAAGACTTTACAAGATCATCAAGAGAGCATTCAAGATCATTTTTAAGGCATTCAATGGTAGAATTATTCATCAATTATTGTATTAATTCAAGATCCATTATCATTCCAATATTATCAAGAATCAAGCATGTTATTGAGCTAGAGTTGTGATGTTGTATTCAAGATCCAAGGTCAAGCATTGTTCTATAGTTATCTTCTAAATCCACATCCTTCATGGCCATTTCATGATGGATTGCAGATTTACAAAGCATCATTTAAAAGACATGATTCAAGGTATGATTATTCATGTTTCATGTCTTCATTTCATTATCTCATCATTTGGTTTAATTACCTAAAAGGGTTTTGTCCAATGAAAACCCATATTCACTAACAATTAACAATTTTTTATGCTCTTTACATGTGATTGTAGATCTAGGTACCTTGGAGCATGAAAGATCATTGAATATTAGGTTACAAGCTTGGAGAAAGCTATTGGAATTGTCCCCTCATTTACAAAGTTGTAATCTTCACTAAAATGTCACCTACAACCTCGAAGTCAAGATTTCAAATTTGGAAATAAATTGGGAAGCATGTATTAGACATTGCAAACTAGATTCATACTTTGAAATTCCAAAAAAACCTAATTGGACTCATATGTCAGTCTTGGTTTCTAAGTCATAGTTTAGGTCATTTTTTTAGATTTTGATAGTTTAAGATACCCTTTTTCTAGAAACCATTTCCTGCACACAAACCCGAATCTAGGATTGATACCCCCAAATTGGTGTATGACTCATAATAGGCCTAAATTTTAGGTTATTCTACATTCCAGGCCTCCATTCAAGCCCTTTCAGGTTTCATGGTGCTCCTCTATACTTATCCAATATTTTGTTCTAATTTATTTGAATTTGTAGTTCATTTAGTGAGGTTTTATGCATCATTGAGTTCAATCATTAGATCTTGAATTTCATACATTTTTTCAAGCCCTGGCTTGGTGATGAACCCCTCATTTAGACTCTGTTATTCTCTAAACTTACCCTAGGAAATCCCTATTGCAAGATATCTTTCTCCTTTTCATGGAGATTTTTTGGGTTATCCTTCAATGATATAATTGGAAAGTGGGTGTTCTCTATGTCCTAATCCATATGAAAGCAGTTAGCCTACCCTATTTTCAGTTGTTTTAGATACAAATAGAGGAATGCATATAAAGAGAGAGATACATAAAATAGAAAAATATGGGGGGATCACATTAAACACATGTAATCACATAAAGAAGCATGAAAAAGAAAATAAAGAAAAAGACTACTCATGTTTTTGCTTACATCTCATCAAATCAGCTAAAGTCATCCTAGGAGTCATGTGCACTTGGAAATGGTTTATAAAGGCCTCAAAATTTCATTGAGTTAAAGAATTGTGTTATTTGGTAGCAAGGAAAACCATTCTAAGGTGGTATATTTCAAGGATGTAGGGAAATGCTTGCAAAGAGGTTATCCTCAAGGTTAAAATCACTACATAAGGTAGTATAAACGAAAACATGGTTAGAAGGATTTCCTTTTCCCTAGATTTTTCTCAAACCTTGGAATCTCTATACCTTGTGCTATCAATGTTCTCAATATATCCAAGGATAAAGGATTTATTTTGACATAGTATGTAGGTTGTCTATTTTGATTTTGGTTTAAATGGTGGAAATTTTCCTTTGAAGGGATGAAACATTTTAAAAAAGTTGGTTTGGAATGGTGTCATTGGTTGTATTTTGAGATGGAGGTTAATATGGTGGACATGTATATGTGTTAAACGGGGAAGTGACTCAAATACTTATGGGGTGTAAAGTGGTTGGAGATATAACATGTAATGCTACAAAGATACTAGGATTTCTAGCAAAAATACCCAAGGTAGGAAAGAACTTACTAGTAGGTTGCATCATTGTTGTAACTTGAGGGTTGGTATAGGTAGGAATAAAGAAAATAGTTGTGGTGGGAGGAATATGAGATCCTCCATGACTTTGGAAATTGTTTGAAGGTTGAGCATAATTAGTAAGTTTTCCAAAAATTTGAGCTAGGTTATGAGCAAGTTATATTCCTTATTCACTTTCAATTATGTGATGTATGTCATCTATGGTAGGAATAGCAGTATTAGAAATATTTTCAATACTCAATTGATGTTGTAGGTTTTCTAAGCCTTCATGGATTTGGATTTTGTTTTCTTGAGGAACACTAGCAACCATCGTTTCAATACTTGTCAAACTACTTAAAGGTAAAGAGTTGTTAAGCGTATGGTCCATACCTAGTGAACTAGTGTCAACACTAGGAGAGAAAGAGCTAGATAACCCAAGATCCATGATGATGGTCCTATCATGGGATGACATGAGTCTCAAAATTTGTCTCACCATAGTATTAACAATAGGACACCAAGTTGTAAAGCTCATGCAAGGGAAAATCAATGAATGCAAGATAAATGGAATGAACATAAGATAAATGATATTATATAATTCTAGTTCAAATGAAACTAAGCTAGATGCAATAGAATGAATGAATCATAAACCTTGTAAACTAAAAAAAAATCTAACAATAACAAATAGAAACACAAAAACAAACTTTTTAATGTTGTAAAATGCAATTTTAGATCTAACATGAGATCAAATTGCCCAAAGGGCTATAAGTCCTAGTTATGGTTTTCTAAGGGTTCAAATGCTGCAAAATAGTCCACACACAATACCCAAAAAATAAGGTAAAACAACTAGTATTCAGAATAAATCGCCCAGAAGGTCAAATGAGTCCTAGATGAGGGTTTTCACACTAATTTAAACAAATTTTGACTAAATATTTGGTTTTTTGGTTTGAATGTTGTCTAGAATAAGTCAAATTATAGATTTTAGATTAAATTCAATGACACAAGATGTAAAAATGCAACCTATATGCACTTTCACTTTAATGAAATATTTAGAAACCCTAGATGCAAATTAACTAATGCAAGACCTAATGAAAAATTAATATAAGCTAGATCTTGGACCATGATGCACTCCAAATCAGAAATAAGGTGTCCAAAGCTTAGGTTGACAAAAATGAAACCTTGAAAATAGTGTTTCACCTTTTGAGAGATGGAACTAAAGGGTAATTAGGGATCCTACACCTGTTTCACTTATTTTTCATGAAAAGAAACCAAGATCCCTCAACCAATAGGCTTAATTGAGGGAGGGGTTGGGTGGTTACAATGGTTTTCTTGGGTGTGATTAAAGACATAAGGGGGTTCACCACTAGGAAAAGGATTGGAAATAAGAAGATACAATGATATGCAAACCTAACTATGGGTATGTGCAGGATCATGATGGGCCAAAAAGTGGCAATATGATGGGTATTTGTAGGGTATGTGGCTGAATTTTTTTTAAACCCAAAATTGATGAAATGAAAAGGGTTTTAAAGGAGATTTTAGCTTCCACCAATATAAATTATTCTTTACTTTGAATTTAATAAATAATTAATATTTATTTTCATTTGAATTTTGACTATAGTTCTAATTGATAGGCTAATTGGAAAAACTCTATCTAGCTTTCAAACTGTATCATATTTTTGGAATCCAAAACATGCATCACATTCTTTGCTTCACATACTATAAGATTAAAAAAAGAAAAATTGAATTTCATGAAGTTTTACCAAGTTAAGGTGGTTCAGACATATGAGTTTTATATTTTTTAAAAGTTGCAATAAAAAACTCATAATTAATTATTTACTTGGAAAAACTACAAAAAAATTGCATCACATCCACATGAGTCCCTCTAATTTATATTCTAAAATATTATAAAAACATATTATCATTTTATTGTGGTTAGGGTATTTTAGATAGACACCTTCACTTCTTATTTTTCCCTTGAAATTTAAGTGCTACTGCATTTAAATTTAAAATTTTCACCATATAGATTTTTTAAAAAATAAATAAACCTAGTATTTTAGAAACTACATTCAATTTGCTATAGATTCTATTCTTACATATTTTTGAAATAATATAGATAACTTATTCAAATTTTTACATAAATTTTCCTAACACTGTTTTTTCTAGAGTTTTTGGCACTTAAGGGCCTATTTTTTCCATGATGATCCTGCACATACCCCTATGCAACCTAAGATATTTAACCGCAAGTCGGAATAATGAACTAAAAAAGGATAGAGTGACACCTAGAAAATAGAAGATGCTCGAAACAAGGACTGAAGTCCTAAATATATGACTTTTAATGCACACTAGGAATCACATGCCATTATAGGTGATAATGTCCCAGTTTAGGGTTTTGGGTTGAAAATGAAATTTGAAACTATTAAACCAAGATCTATAAAAAATTCTTGAAATATGGTTTAGTAGGACCCATACACCACAACTGGTGAGTTAGTCCTAGTATTAGGATTGATGGGAAATTTTGGAATCCTCTAGTGATCTTTCGTAGTTTCCCTCCCTTATGATCTTTGGGTCTGAAACACTAAATTTTGACCTATAGGTTACTTTATGTGATCTTGCAAGATAGATGATAACTTTGACAACTTTCTCCAATATTTCTCTTAAATGGATCTTCAACCTAGATCTACAAATTACACATCAAAGAGAGGAAAACATGTTTTTTTACTAGATAGGAGTTTTCCTTGGTCAAACCCTATTTTGGTAATCAATAGTTGAAATCAAATCAAATATAGTGAAGGAATGATGAATGAAAAAATATGCTATGTTGTAACTCACCAAACCCTTGGAACAAAGGATGCAATATTGTATGTAATGTATAGCATGAATGTGGATCTTGAATCTTGATTGTATGTTATGGATCTTGACTTGAATGCTTACTTGAATCATAAGAACCTACATCACAATTGTTATCTCAAAAATAAACATGATGCATGATGAATTTGACATGATGCTTGATTCTTGAATGATGCTCCAAAATGCTTGATAATCAACTCTTGAATGCTTTAGAATACTATTGAATTCTCTCTTCACCATAAATATTCTATAGTGCATGAATACTTGAATTGATAGGAGAAAATACATAACCTTGTATTTATACTTGTTTATGAAAAATTTCCCAAAATTACAACAATACAAGCTAACATAAAATATAGGAGAATAAAATCCTATGGAGAATTTGAATTTAAAATAAGTCTAATATAAGAAAAACTTGTACACTAGTTGTGGAATATGAGTCCCATTAGGATAAGCTTGGGACATAAATTTCTAGAAATGTTTAGTTTAATGTCAAATTTAGTATTAGGCTCCGAGACATAGGTGGGACCCATATGCTGAAGGTAGAGTATGAGTCCTAGATCACTAAATATGGCCCATACAATATAAAAACACTAAATTATGATTGGGTGTTAGATATGTGTTGAGATCATCCTCAGAAAGATGCAATAATAAGGCTTATGGATGTAAAATAGGAATAAATAAGGTATAAAGAAGCAAAATTTTAATAGGGAGGGCCCAAGTAACTGTGAAAATGTAGAGGGATACATTTCTCTACACTATATTTATCCCCCACTTTGGTGAGAGGCAAAACTTGCTTCAAACACACACTAAAGTAGACAAACTTGCATCAAGAGGGGTCAGAGTGTACCAATGCTAGTGAGATAAGATGACAAAGATAAAGAGGGTTTCCCAAGCCCCTAGGATCAAGATCCCATGGAAAGATAACATAGGCACAAAGGAAAAAATATGTTAATTTAATGTAAGGAGCAACAACAAGGCACAAGCATACACTACCAAAGACAAAGAGAAAGAAATATAAAAACAAAAGGGGTGGATCAAGCTTCGACTATTTATTGCACATGTCATGGATTGGATCAAAGTTTTTTGTCTAAAAAATTTTACAAGTGGAACATGATGTCCACTATGTAAACCTACACATAGTCACAAGGGCTAGTGGAACCTCAAGTCATCCACTAGGTGAGCCACCAGTGAGACACATATGCACACAATTAGTATGTGCTCACATAGACAAGCAAGTGGCTATGGGAAAGTCATGCCTAAGTTCAACTCCCATACACTAACCATACCAAAACTATACCTCTTGATAAGTTTGATAAGGCACTGCACAACATGAACAATATGATTCACAATGCAAGCAAAGCTTCGTATGCTTGACACCCATGAACAAAAAAAGATGGCTCCATAGGAAAGCAAAGTATCTTATGCAAGATGGCCATATAACCGATATTTTAAATGAAAAATATTGTAAGGTACATTCAAAGGAGTTTTTCTTAGTTCATGTAAGGTCTTAACTTAGGGAACATTGTTCCTAATGTCTCCAAGAGAGGACCAATCGAATAATAGAAGATTCACAACCTAGGGGATGTATTGTGTTGCATCAAGCCACTAAGAGGAATATAATATGCTAAGAGAGATCACAGTCTTGAAGTACATCACACCCAATATCACCAGAAAGAAAAAGACACATAACATGAAGTAAGATGACTAGACAATGAAACATGAGTTGAAAAATGTAAAAGAATAATGCTAATGTATGCCCCCACTTTAAATAAATTTCTAAACACAATGTTGTGAGCAATTATTTTAAAGTATAAAATGATAAATTCTAACAATAAGGAGGACATGAGAGCTTATTTGGAAAGCCCTATGCTAAGTCATATATTTCAAAATAAATATACATCATGAAAAGGGGTTTCCCTCAAAATTAAATCCAAAAAACCACATAAGGGATCCATGGATTTGTGGTCAGTATGTCTTTGCTAGAATGTTTTTAAAGAGCTGAGAACTATCATGATTTCACAAATACTCATGGAACGAGAAGAATGAAACAAATAGAGTTAAAAAAAAAAAAAATCGGGTCAACATGGAAGAGACCTAAATGTATTGATGCCTTACATCATCCCCAAAAGTAAAACACAAGATAAATTAAAAGATACAGGTTTACGACATAGATAAGAAAGTAGGTACAAATAGAGGAATGACACAAAGAAAGAGATACATGAAATAAAATAGTATAGGGGGATCACATTACACACATACAATCACACACATAACATGAATAAGAAAATAATGTAAAAGAATAGTAAGGCACATGCTAGTCAATCTATTAGCAGGTCATCTGCATTCCAATATTACTCATCATATATGGAATGAAAACAACTAGACAAAGGGAAAATAGTAAGTGCTGAACAAGGGTAATCACCAAGTTCAACACTCTTCCTAAGAGAATTATCATTTAAGCTCATAGAAGAAAAAAATAACAAATTCAATTCATTATGCACTTCCTCATAAATTTTAGCAATCTCATCATTGTCATCCAAATTAATCATAATGAGAGGTCGAATGATAATGTCTAAAGAAGGATTTAGCTCTTGTTGCAATTGTGATATAGGATCTTTTTGTTGCAGCCAAGAGGGAGAATCGTGTATTGTTTCTGTCAAGTTTGGCTGCTGATTGTATTTGTTATTTTCTTTGTTTAACCTTCAACCAAGAGCACGATGTCTATGCCTATGCTCTCTAGCATTTCTACCCTTTTTAGTATGATTTTCAAGTTTTATTTGTGTAGGAATGGGTTTATCAACCATATGTTTTTTTTCCTTGAGGGGAGGAATGAAAGGAACCATAGGAGTTTTTTCAAACACTTTCTCTTTAGTTTTGTAAACCTTTTTTATCTTAGGAGGAATGACGGAATTGTTTTGGTTGTCTCTTGGTATTTTATAGGAGATAGGTAAAGGATTTTTCTTACATTGGTCTTGGTTGTTTGGAATCTCTTTAGGTTCAATTATGGGTTTTTCAAGGATAGGAGGCTCAATCATAGGTTGAGGCATGTTTCCTTAAACTTTTGATAGGATTTGAAAAATAATTCTTAATGGGGTTTAATAGGTTCCATAGGCTCAGGCTAGAGGAAATACAATGAAAATTTCCCATGGGAAGACATAGGATTATAGCCACTATGGTGCATAGTAAAGATTTCATTGTCAAAGGGAAAATTTAAGAATTTATGCACAACCAATGTGATGACTTCCATGGAGTGTAGCAATGGATAACCAAGCTTCACATAGAATTTGTTTGATGTCAAGATGATGGAGAATGAGACATCTAATTTTTTTGGTCTAATTTTTAGAGGAAGGGTGATTGATCCCGTCATAGGGAAAGTGAAACCATTGTGTTTCTATCCATGCTTTCAGTTTATCATATGTTTCTTGATAGAGTTCATGCACAAGTAATAATTCTTCAATGATCACATTCTCTCCATAGACAAGATCAATTAATATCCCATTAGTGAGTGTGTCATTGATTTGACCATCTATGTAAAGAGGACTATTAGGTGTATTTATAATTATATCTTTAGTTGAGAAAGAAATGTTAAGAGGATTTTTAGTTTATCCCTTAGGAGGTAGAATTTTGATCAATCCCACCATATTATCCAAAGGATTTTTTTCAATAGTATCCATAGTATATTTTTCAATAGTATACATGTTGTGATTATCCTTTTTGAGATTCATCACATCCTTATTCTTAGTTTCACTAGCTTTGAAAAATAAACTATTGTTGTTAGGAATAATATTGTTAAAGATTTGAAAGTTTTGGTTGGGAGGGGCAACAAATTTATTTCCTTGATCATTAACACCTCTAATTTGAAGTATAACAAAATCAATGAGGTCTTGCATAAGATGTTTAAGATTCTTACAATGTTTTGTATCATTTCCATTTTGTTGGTGATAATGACAATAGGAATTTGATCTAAAATTTAGAGAGAAAGTATTATTAGGATTTGGTGTTTTAATGGGAGGTAAGGTGATCATTTTTTGTTCTAGAAGTTGTGACATTGTACTATGTAGGGTATCAGGTAGGGGAGTAAATTGTCTAGTCGGATCCCCAAATATAAAAGGACTTGTTTTATAGTAGCCACTTGGGTATCAACATGTTGAGTCGGATGAGGGTTGTTTAGTAGTAGGAAGGCTTGATTCTATTTCCTAAAAGTTTCCTAATTTATTTTATTTACAGATTCAAACTTTTCAAGATGGCTAGAGGTTCGTTTTCTTTTATTTCTGTAGGTTCATTTTATTTTGAGTTTTGATAATCATAAAGGGTAGTACACAAGTTTACAAAGGAATGAAACTTCACCATAACAATTTTATCTTGTATCATAGTTTGTAGATTCTCAATGAACATCCATTGTAGGTGAGGATTGATAATCTTTACTTTGATTTGGGAATAAAGCAGTTGGTATCATGAAGTGAATTCGGTAACCTTTTCATTATATTTCTTCTTACATTTCATCAAATTGGATATAGTAATCTTAGGAGTCATGTGCACTTGGAAATGGTTTATAATGGCATTAACAAGTTCATTGAATTAAAAGAATGAGTTATTTAGTAGCAAGGAAAACCATTCTAAGGAGGTGTCTTTTAAGGACCTAAGGAAAATCTTAACCAAGAGGTTATCCTCAAGGATAAAATCACTACATAAGGTAGTATAAGTGGAAACATGGTTAGAAGGATCTCCTTTTCCCCCATATTTCTCAAACCTAGGAATCTCTATACCTTGTGGTACCAGTGTTCTCAATATCTCCAAGGATAAAGGATTGCTTTTGACATAGTATGTAGGTTGGCCATTTTGATTTTGTTTTATGATGGAAATTTGATTTTGAAGGGATGATTTTTTTTGAAAAACATGGTTGAGAATGGCATCATTGATTGTATTTTAAGATGGAGGTGAATAAGGTGGACATGTATATGTGTTTGAGGGGTAAGCCAATAGAATATTTATGGGAGGTAAAGTGGTAGGAGATATGACATGTGATGCCACCAAGGTACCAGGAATGCTAGTAGAAATACCCATGGTAGGAAAGACATTACTAGTAGGTTGCATCATTATTGTAACTTAAGGATTGGTATAGGTAGGAATAGAGGCAATGCTTGTGTTATGAGGAATTTGAGTTCCTCCATGACTTTGGAGATTATTTGAAGGTTCAAAACAATTAATAAATTTACCAAAAAATTGAGCTAGGTTACACATAAGTTTTGATCATTTTTCTCTTTCAATCATATGATATATTTTATCTATGGTAGGAATAGTAGTGGTAGAAAATTTTTTAGTACTTAGTTGATGTTGTAGGTTTGCTAAGTCTTCATGGATTTGGATTATGCTTTCTTTAGGAACACTAACAACCATTGTTTTAACACTTGTCACACTACTTGAAGGTAAAGAGCTGTTAAGGGTATGGTCCAGACCTAGTGACCTAGTTTCAACACTAGGAGTGAAAGAACTAGATAACCCAAGATCCACGGCAATTGTGCTATTGTAGGATGACATGAGTCTCAAACTTCATCTCACTATAGTATTAGTAATAGGACATCAAGTTGTAAAGCTCATGTAAGGGATAATCAATGAGTTCAAGGTAAATGCAATGAACACATGATAAATGATATTCTCTAATTCTGATTCAAAAGAAATTATGCTAGATGTAATGAAATGAATGAAATATAAACCCTATAAACCAAAAAATATATATAACAATAGCAAACAAAAACATAGAAACAAGGTTTTTAATGCTATAAAATGTAGTTTTAGATATAACATGGGACTATTTATCACCTAGAGGGGTGTATGAGTCCCAATTAGGGTTTTTCAAGGGTTCAAATGTTGTAAAATAGTTCACACAAAATACCCAAAAATGAAGTAAAACAACTTGCACTTGAACTAAATCTCCCAAAAGGGAAAATGAGACCCAAATGATGGTTTTAACACTAATTTTAGAAAATTTTGAGTGAATGTTAGGATTTCTAGTTTGAATGTTGTCTAGAATAAGTGAAATTACATATTTTAGATGAAATTCAATGATGCAAGATGCAAATTAGAAATGAGGTTTCCAAAGGATAGGTTCACCAAAATGAAACCTTGTAAATAGTGTTCCACCTTTTGAGAGATGGAACTAAAGGGGAATTAGGGATCCTCCACCTATTTCACTTATGTTTCATTAAAGGAAACCACGATCCCTCAATCAATTGGCTTGATTGAGGGAGGGGTTGGATTGTTAGAATGGTTTCCTTGGGTGTGATTAAAGATAAAAGGGGGTTTGATACACAACAAAGGCTTGGAAAGAAGAAGATGCAATAATATGCAAACCAAACTATGCAACCTAAGATATAAAACTACAAATTGGAATAGTTAACTAAGAAAGGATAGAGGAACACTTGGAAAAATGAAGATGCTTGAAACAAGGTCTACACTCCTAAAATTATGAATTTAAATGCACATTGGAACTTATACATCAATAGGGACAATTTAGTATCGGATTAAGGTTTTGGGCTGAAATTGAAATCTACAACTAGTAAAGTAGGATATATAAAAAGTGCTTGAAAACTGGTATACTAGGATTCATACAGCACAACTGGTGATTTAGTCCCAATATTAACATTGATGGGAAATTCTTGAATCCTCTAGTGATCTTCTATATCTTTTCTCCCTTCTGATCTCTAAGTCTAAAACAATGAATTTTGACTTGTAGGTGACATTTCATGATCTTGCAAGATATATGAGATCTTTGACAACTTTTCAACTTTGAAAATTTTCTCCAATCTTGCTCTTCAATGGATCTTCAACCTAGATCTGAAAAATGTTGTTTTGTTAGTAGATAGGGATTTTCCTTGGTTAAACCCCTTTTTTGTAATCAAACCTTAAATCAAATAAAATAGAATGAAGGAATGATGAATGAAAAAATATGCTATGTTACAACTCACTAAGCCATTAGAACAAAGAATGAAATCTTGTATGTAATGGCTAGCATGAATGTGGATCTTGACTCTTGATTGTATGTTATGGATCTTGACTTGAATTCTTGATTGAATCATTAGAACCTACATCATGAATGTTAGCTCAAAAAAAACATGATGCATGATGACTTTGACATGATACAAGTTGATTCTTGAACGATGCTCCAAAATTATTGATAATAAATTCTTGAATGCTCTCTTGATCATATATTTACTATAGTACTTGAATAGTTGAATTGCTAGGAGAAAATATGTGAAATAACCTTGTATTTATACATGTTTATGAAAAATTTCCCCAAATTACAACACTACAAGCTGACATCATATCTAGAAGAATAAAATACCACCAAGATTTTTAATTTAAAATAGTTCCAATCTAAGCAAGGCTCATACGCCAGTTGTGGCATATGAGTCCCAATAGGCTAGGTCTAGGACACAATTTTCAAAAAAAAATTAGTTTAAAGCTAAATTCAGGATTAGGCCTCGAGACATAGGTGGGATCCATACACCTAGGGTGTCGTACGAGTCCCAAATCACTAAATCCAGGCTATATAATCCAAAATAACCAAATTGTGATTGGGTTTTGGGTAAACCCACAAAAATGGTTTACAATTCTAGAGAGGAAGGAAAATTGCAAAAAATCCCCCCATGGAGAAAATTTTGGTTTTTCGCTTAGGTTTGAATGAACTTTTGGTTTGAGTGAACCAAAAGGGGGTTCATTCAAACCCCCCTTTGAGTGAACATATTTAATGCTAGGTCCCACCATATTCCACATTTCTCAGAATGAAAAACAAAGGAAAACTTAGTAGAAAGGGGGCTTTGCTTGAACCCTAGTTCAAGTGAACCTCCAAGGGGGGTTTGCTTGAACCTAGGTTCATTCAAACCCCCTTTTTCCCCCATTCTCCCCATTTAGAACCAAACATCTCCAAAAGTTTTCCCCTTGAAGCATGTGTTAAGGATGAAAATGGAGACTTCATGGACCCAACTAGATGATGTTAGTCCTTGGAATGAGCTATCCAATGAATATAATTTTAATATGTTTTGGTTTTATTATGTATTTATTTTTTAAGTTTGATTAAATATAGGTTTTTCACCAAAAATCAAGCTCTCTTTTTTTCACATGTGGAAAAATAGTAGATTATAAAATAAAATGGAAAAATATCAGCACACTAGATATTGAACTCTTTGATCCAATGAAGAAAAAAAGAACTTCAATACATAAAAAAAAATTTATGTTCTGAAGGTGACAAAAAAATTATTTCCATACCTCTACTCAAATTAAAAGAGCAACTAAGGTTTTCCAAGCATTCAAAGAGATTCCAATGGGTAACTGGCTCACAAAAGAAGAAGGCATCACGAAAGAATGTATCAGATTTTTTTTGGATGTTTTAATTGCCCCAAATGATAGAACTGAGCAAAATGAGTAGGATGAGGAAGAATTACTGCAAGCAATCCTGACACTCATATCTGCAAAGGAAAATGAAGAATTATTGAAGCCATTTACAATTGAGGAGCTTAAAAAGGTAGTTTCTTCTTTGCCTCCTGATAAAGCACTAGGGCCTGATGGGTTTACTGCTCTTTTTTTCCAAAAATGTTGGGAAATTGTGTATTATGATCTCTTATGGGCATTAGAAGAATCACATAGAATGGGAACATTGCTCAAGTAGTTTAATGTAACTAATATTTTCATCATTCCTAAAGTAGGTAACCCTTCCTCATTACCGAAATATAGGCCTATTTCTTTGTGTAACACAATATATAAGATTTTTTCAAAGGCAATATATTTGAGGTTACAACCTATCATCTCAAGGAAAATTTTGCAAGAGCAAGGGTGTTTTGTTCTAGGTAAAGAAATATAAGAAGGGGAAATTATGGCCCACAATACCATTCACTGAATAATGGCCAATAAAGTCCCTTCTATCATTATCAAGCTAGATATGATGAAGGCATATGATAAGGTTAATTGGAGTTTCTTGATGAAAGTAATGCTGAAATTTGGTTTTTCAGCAAGATGGTGTTGATGGATTATTGCATACCTAATAGGAGCCAACTTATCAATGATTCTCAATGGTTCACCAATAGGATTTTTCAGTTCCTCTCAAGGTGTAAGGCAAGGTGACCCTATATGATCCCCTTTCCTATTTATCATTATCAAAAAGGCTCTAAGTAGATATATCATTAAGATATAATCTCTTCACTTATGGAAAGGAATCCAAATAGAAAATATAGATCTGGTAGTTACTCATTCCCTATTTGCAAATGAAATGAATTTATTAGGGGTTGCAAATTTGGAAGAATCCAACCAAATTGAGGAAGTTTTACATAAATACTCTTCATCCTCAAGACAGTATATTAATTCCTCAAAATCTAAAATTCACATTCTTAATACAAGTGAGGCCAATGAGAAAAAAGATTCTCAATATATTAGGGTTTCAAAAAGTAGCTCTATCGTGTTCATATCTAGGGATACCTTTTTTTGCAAGCCCAAATAAAGCTACCTACTAGGAAAAATTAATTGAAAGGATTAAATATAGGATATTAGTATGGAAAGCTAGAAGGTTGTCTTTAGCTAGTAGAATCCTATTACTTAAGGTTGTGCTCTCTTCAATACCTAATTATTTTATTACAGTCTTAAAGTCTCCAAAATATGTAATTTCTAAAATTGAAAGAGTGATTAGAACCTTCATATGGAAAGGGAATATGGATGACAACAAGAAGGTACCTTTAATATCTCTCCAAGCTATTTCTCAAAGGAAAGCATAAGGTGGAATAGGTGTTATGAACCTTTCAAAGTGAAACAAAGAATTTGGAGCAAAATTAGCCTACAAAATGTATGTGAATCTACAAGCTAAGTGGTGTCAAATAATGTAGGGAAAGTGCTTAGATATCAATGAACCTACAAGGATTTTCACAGTTCTAAACCCTCCAAAATGATTGACTATTTGGAATTTCCTAATTTCTTGCAGAAAATTAGTAAGGTCATACATCTCTTGGGAGGTAAATAATGGTCAAAGGGTTAACTTATAGAAGGATTCTTGGAATGGTAATCTTCCATTTTAGAATATCCCAGAGCTTCTCCCAATAATGGAAACTTTGACAGATATTTAGGGAGACAATTTGTTAAATTATGTTCATTTGGTGGATCCCAGCTTGGGTAAGGTAACCTAGAAGAGAATTTCACATCCTTCCCTATCTGCTCATCAATGTAGTATTCTATAAAACATATTGGAAACAAGGACAGTGTATCTCTCTTCCAAACTAGATAAATTATTATGGGTTCCCTCAAAAGATGGAAATTATCCTAGATAAGTCAAGGATGTAAGGCATTAAATCAGGAATCGGGTCATCTTCTTATCCAAAGAGCTTACTCATTTTGTTGGGATAATAAAATTCTCCCCAAGGCAAGAAGGCTAGCATTGAAGAAACGTATCTTAACCAATAATTGACTAGCCAAACTAAGAATAGCCGATCCTTTTATGTGCCCTTTGTGTACTGTGGAGTTTGAAAATGTTGATCATTTATTTGTAAATTGTAATTTTGAACATCAAAGTTGGGAGTTTATTCTCAATAAACTCAATTTGTGCATGCCCCTTTCAAATTCCTTATGGCACTTATTTCAAAGTTGGCCAATTTTTTACAAATTATCATTTTTTTCTTGCATATGGAGAATTATGCCATATCTTGTAATATGGAATCTTTGGTGGGAAAGAAACCTGTGAATCTTCAGGAACGTATCCCATTCCACTAATGCTATCAATGCAAAAATTGAAAATACAATTTCTGAAGTAGTAAATGCAAATACTAAAGAAACTAAAGACATAAGTTCCCCTTTTACCAATTGGGATAATACCATTTTATAGAATTGGAAGTAGATAAAACTCGCTTTTCCAAGTAGCCTATTGCAATCAAAACCAAAGAAGTGTGATAGAAAGTAGGTAAAATGGAAAACTCTCCATGATGATTTTATAAAGTTGAATTTTGATGGTGCATTGAAAGGAAATCTAGGGGAATCAGGTACAGGGCTTTGCTTGTGCTATCCTTAGGGAAAGGTTTTAGCTTTATGTTCCAAGTATCTTCATAGAGGATCTAATAATTTAGCTAAAGCTAAAGCTTTAATATTAGGGTTGGAAATGGCCCTAAAGATGGGTATTGAAAACCTCCATATTGAAGGTGACTCCTTACTAATAATTTATGTGACTAAAGAAAAGAAAATTCAAAGTTGGAGTCTTAAATATATCCTCCAAAACGGATGGGATCTTCTTCACAATTTTAAAAATTATATGATAACTCATAGTTACAGAGAGGGAAATAAATTACCAGATTTTCTAGCTAACATGGGCAGTTCAAAGCAGGAAATGTGTACTTCATCTGTTTTATCTTTGCTTGAAAAATTTCCTCACTTAGCTCAATTGATTGAGCAGGATATTTGTCACCTTAAATAAGGGTTACCTTTTCACATCCAATGGGTATGAGATCTATATTGGAAAACATAAGTACCACTAAATTTGGAAGGGAAAGCTAAGTTTTGATGTCTCCATGTTAAAATTGGCACTACGTGTCATGATTATGCTTTGGGTTTCATCTTTATACTCTTTACGCAAGGGAATTATTTTACCTAACCATTGCAAGCAGATTGGTACCTTAAGGATACTATCATGTGCTCTAATATGCAGTGAGCAACCTATTCAAAGGAGTGATGGGGTAGGTTGTACAATCAATCTTTAGCCACAATTAAATTTGTCACCTCTTTGGTGAATCTTGGAGGCTTTATATACAAATTTTGGTCGTAATTAATTTTGCCACTTATTTGGCAAATGCCAGAGAGTTGCTTGATGGTATCCTTATGCTACCTTTCATCTGTGGTGGTATTTCACATTAATCTTTTGTAGGAGAGTTAATCCTTTTCACATGATCTATTATACTTTCAAGGTTTTCATCATTAATCTTTCTTCATATGAAATAGTTTCCATTATTACTACCAAAAAGTGTGTGAAGGGTTCTTTAGGTCTTAAAAACTACAAATTATCATTCATTTTCAATAGTCTCTTTCAAGAAGCTTTTGTGAGTAGCTAATTATGAACTAAGTAGCAAGTGAAGATATAGTGGAAACATGGCTCTCTTCCCTTGGAATTTATGAATTAATTTTCCTATTCAATCTTGGGAAAGGTCATTCAAAGATAGTCTCTCTCAGGAGGATTTGATCCTCATTTTTAAGATGAATTGCATGTGTGAGGAGGATGCGGTTTAGTCAGTGTTGGGAATGGAGATCATCTACTCGAGAGCTTGACACTTACTATTCCCTTCTCACGTGCTCTCAATATTCTTATCAAATGCTATGGATTTACTTCAATCATTGAGGGAATTAGAGTTAATTGTAGAAAAATTTGTAAATCCTCAGTTCTTTGATAAGAATGATTTGTTGTCTCTTGTGAAAAAATATAATTTGTTCACTGAGGATGGTTACATTGGAGGGTTATTCACTCACAAAGATCTAAAATAAAAATTTGGGTTTGAAGAAATATTTGAAGCTATCAAATTGTGTCTTCAGTTTCAAAATGATGATGTTCTGATATCTACTCTAAAGAAGCATGACAAGAGAATCTGTGTGTCACTAGAGTATGGAATTAAAGAAAAGTTCTATGTTATTTATTTCTTTTGGGATCATGTGCAGAAATTTCCCTTAAGTTGTTTTTCTAGAAAAAAACAACCATTGCAAATTGAATATGAAGCTCAAGTGCTCAGAGAATCTCAGGATTTCCCATGTATTGAGCATACCAACTCTTTGCATTAGGGTTTTAAGGCATCTAGTTGAGTAGAAGTTGTAGCTCAAACAATAGATGAAGAGGTTCCTTTTGTTGGTTATGACATTTTTGCAAGGGAGATGCCTCTTCCCAATAAAACTAACCAGTAGGATGAGAAACTTGTGGTGCAGGACTAGAATTCAACCTGTGCAGAGTGAATGGAGGAGTAGATAAAATTTGGGCAATTAAAATGGTTTGATTCAATTTTTTGGAAAAGGCTTTGCATGCACACGTTTGAAAATCATGCATCATTTTTTATCAATCAAGCATTGGGTCTTCAGATGGGTTAAGGTGGCGGTACTGTACTTAGTCTTTTTTGAAAATATGATAATTGATCCCCTACACATGGGATAATTTTGTAATTGACTATAATAATTTGAATCAAACTTTTGTATCGTTGGAGCTATAAACCAAGGTTTTCTTCCTAGTTCTTTCCTGCTAGAATGACCTCTAAAATAGGTTTATGTATATATTTATATATAGATTAATATATTATAGTGGTGTGCCCACTTTTGTTGAAAAAAACAAAGTTATGTTGTATATGGTCATTCTATGTCTGAATTGTAATCTATTTGACTTCAAAACTTGATTAAGGAAAAAATATTCAATAAAACACTATGAAACCAAATCAAAGCACTATATATCATAGTTACACATATAAATTTGAAAAAAAATAGAATTTTATCCTTCATGAAAAAAAGTTATATTTTAGACGGTGAGCATCACTCCTTAAAAATGGTGTTTACTAAAAAAACATAGTTTTAAAAGGAGATTGAAAAGGAAGTCCAATCTAATTGTAAAAATTTTGAAAAAAAATATTTAGAATCTATAGACAAAAATTCACAAATCACTAGTTTGCATCATCTTCAAATTCCTCATGGTTGAGCTGCTATAGGTGTCAAAAAGTGAAGATTTAGTTAGAAAAAAATTAGTTCAATTTCCAGTTTGGCCAAAAATTATAAAACCAGTATTGTGGGATCACCCTTTTAGATATGTGTCTAGATCATCCCTAGAAAGATGCATTAAATAAGGTTTTTGGATGCAAAATAGGACCAAATAAGGCAAAGCCTAATTTTGGCAGGGAGGGCCCAAGTAAGTGTGAAAATGTAGAGGGATATGTTTTTCTACACTACAAGTTGATACAAATAATATTGATGCAATCCTTAACATGCCTCGACCTAAGAACATCTCTCAACTTTGTGGTTTGCAAGAGAAGATGAATAAGTTATCTATATTATTTCAAAATATGTAAGAATAGGAATTTAGAAAATTTAATGTAGTTTCTCAAAGCATGACTAGGTTTTGTTTAAAAGATAAATAAAATCTATTTAGGTGAAATTTGAAATTTCAATCTTGTTAATTACTTAAATTTAGGGGGAAAAAATAGAAGTAGGTGTCTATGGAGCCACCACCTAACCATAATGAATGATAATAATTTTTAATAAGATTTTATATATAAGAAGGGGACTCATGTATAGATGTGATGCATATTTTTTATGCATTTTTTAAAGTAAATAATTAATTATGAATTTTTTTATTACAAATTTAAAAATATAAAAAGGCTTCGTATGTCTACCTTAACTTGGGTCAAAGCTTCACTTTGTGAAATTTATTTTTATTTTTTAATCCTATAGTATGTGAGCATATATAATGTAGTAGCATGTTCTTGTATTCAAAAAATGTGATACTATTTGAAAGTTATAGATGTTTTTCAATCAGCTTATCGATCAGGACTTTAGTCGTAATTCTAATAGAAAATGAATAATAATTATTTATTTAATTCAAATTAAAGTATAATTTATATTGGTGGAAATATGAGAATCTCCTTAAAAACCCTTTTTGTTTCATCAATTTTGGGTTAAAAAAAAGTCGTCAGCCACATTCCCTACAAATACCCATAATATTGCCACTTTTTGGCCCATCATGATCCTACACATACCCATTTAGGAAATTCATAGATTCATATACCAATTAGCTGATTGTACCCTTCCATTCATACATTTTTGAAGAAAGATGTAAATTTTTTTGGGGATTATGAATTTCGAAAGGTTTTTGATTCTATCAAAATCTACTTAAATAAGCCTCCCATCCTAATGCCAACTATGCAAGATAGAACCTTTCTACTATATAATTCAACATGATGGTCTAATTCTTTAGCAACTTTACTAGCTCAACATATTGATGATGGTAAAGAAAGAGTCATCTATTACATTAGCCATATTCCAATCAATTATGAAACTATTCTATGATGGAAAAGCAATTTCATTCTATCATATTTTTAATGCAATAGCTATAACACTATCTTCTCCATTTTGAAACTCATGCATAGCTAAAAGTGGTCTTCGTAAGTATTTGTTCTCTAGAATTGATATCTTGTGAAGGCTAACAAAATGGGTGATGATATCTATGTTTGACTTTAAGTTTGTCAGTATAAAACAATTAAAGGTCAAGTTGTCATTGATCAACTAGCACTAAATACCTCACCTAATGTATTCCCTAATATAGATTTCTTCCTAGATGAAAACCTACTTACATTGAAACATGAGCCTATATGGAAAATTTACTTTGATGGATCAAGATGTCAAACTAGCTCTAGACTAGGTATAGTTCTAATTTTAGCTAAGGGAAAGGTAATTTCTATTTCCTTTTGAATAGAGATTCATTGTACAAATAATATTTCTAAGTAAAAATCCATCATTACTATCTTGCATTCCATGATAGAGTATGAAATTAAACATATTTCTAAGTAAAAATACCTCATTACTAATTTATGAAGAAGAAATTAGTTTATTTGGGGTATCTATCTCAACATAAGGGCTGCAAATGGATCCATAAAAGATGTGTTTTATAACTAAATTTCCAACACCTAGGAGTTTGCATGAGGTTAGAAGCTTCCATGGTTTAACTAGATTCTATCATAGATTATTTCAAATTTTTGATAGGACATCTACACCCATAACTAAAACCTTAAAGGGATACATAAGGGATTTTAATTAGATAGCACCAATAGATATAAGTTTTGAGCTTTTGAAGAAGGTCACTAAGGAACTCATACTAGTGTTTCCTAATTTTGTAAAAGAATTTAAAGTGGATTGTTATGAAAGTGAGACAACCATAGGAGTGGTTCCTATTCAAGAGGGAAAAAAATTACATATTTTAGTGAAAAAGTTAATGATTTCAAGAAGAGATATTATGTTTATGATCAAGAATTCTATGCCATAGTGGAAGCTTTAGAGAAGTTGCATCATTATTTTCTTCCAAAGGAGTTTATTTTTTATATATAACTTCATGCTATGTAATTTACTAACAATCAAACTAAACTTATCCAATGACACATGAAGTGGGTATAACTCCTATAAGGGTGTACTTTTGTTTTAAAGCATAGAAGTGTATGTTCAAAAAAAAAATAGTAGATACATTAACTAGGAGAGAAACACTATTGACTAAAATGAGAGCTAAAGTAATTGGGTTTGATGCTTTGAAATAGTTATACAATGATGATTTGGACTTTAAGGATGCATGAAAAACATTAATGGATCCTATTAGTGTGGATCGGACACCATGGATGTATTACTATATACAACATAGGATGATGTTTAAAGGAAAAAAACTATCCATACCTCAAGGATCAATTAGGAAAAAATTCATAAGAGAAAAATATTATGGTGATTTAGTGTGACATTTTAAAACTTGATAGAACCATGGAAAAACTTAGTGAAAGGTATTTTTTTCCAAGGATGAGGGAATAAATGTAAAAAAAAATGCAAGGATATCAATTATTTTAATATTCCAAAGGAAGGAGTCAAAATATAGGACTATATTAACCATTACCCATACCAAAGAAACTATGGGACAATTTAAGCATGAATTTTGTGCTTGAATTACTAAGAACATAGTGGGGTAAGGATTCTAATTTTTTTATGATATATTTTAAAAAATGGCTCACTTTAGATTGTGCACAAAGACAAATGATGCCACACATGTAGAAAATTTGTTCTTCATGAAGCTTATCATATTACATGCTTTACCAAAATTTATATTTTTGTATTGTAACACTAAGTTTGTAGGACATTTTTTGGAGGAAACTTTGGAAGTTTTCTAAGATTCTCTTTTGGGGTGATCCCATAATAGTGGTTTACAATTTTTGGCCAAACTGGACACTGAAATTATTATTTTTAACTAAATCTTCACATTGCACCTATAGTGGCTAAACTGTGAGGAATTTGAAGATGTGCAAACTAGAGTCTCATCAAATTTTGTCTATAGATTCTAAAAATATGTTTTTCAAAATTTTGGAATCAAATTGCACTTCTTTTCTATCTCCACGAAAATAGATTTTTTAGACAATGACATTTTAAAAGTGGCCTTTTATTATAACATAACTTTTTTTCCATGAAGGATAAAATTCTAATTCTTTCAAATTTAGATTTGTAACTCTGATATCTAGTGCTTCCACTTGGTTGAATAGTTTTATTGAATATTTTTTCCTTAATCAAGTTTCAAAGTCAAATGAATTACAATTTAGACATAAGCATATTGTATATAATGCATAACTTTTTTTATATGTCAAAATTTAATTTTTTTTTGTTGGATCAAGGACTTCAATATCTAGTGCACTCATATTTTTCATTTTTTTTTTGATAATCTTCTATTTTTCACATGTGAAGAACAAAAGAAATTGATTTTTGATGAAAACCTATGTTTAATAAAACTTAAAAAACAAATACATAACAAAACCAAAAATATTAAAATTATATTCATTGGATAGCTTGTTCTAAGGAATACCATAATCATTTGAAATAAATTTTAAATGAATTCATTTGATCCCCCAAAAGGTAAATCAAAATTGATTTTTTATCAACATTTTGATAGGTGTAAAGAGACAAATTTATAGGTGTATGGTTTAAAACTAGCAGAGGTTCTATCCAAGGGGGTTTGATCTAAGGTGATTTGATCAAACCCTCTTCGATCCTTAAAATGGAACTTTTTAAGGCTTAAATCATTATATTTTCTAAAAATATGTGATTTCAGCTAAAATTCCTTCAATTGTAAACCACTATTATGACAACACCCTTTGGTGATAAGCTTGAGTAGTGGAAGTTAGTTTCCTCAAGCTAAGTTTGCATATAATGAATTAGTCAACAAAAGTATAGGTAAGACTCCAATTTAAATTATTTATAGAACCAATGCTAGTGGTATTTCAGAATTAAGCCCAAGTGTACAAATATAGAGGGATGTAAGAGAAGTGCTAAATGAGAATAATTTTCTAAATAAATACAAGATTTGTAGTAAAAAGTAAGAGAAAAGATTAGTTGGAGAAACCAATAGTATATAGAGAAAGTTTTGATTATATTAAATCTAGAAGGGCCAGTACCCATTACAAACTAGCCAAAGAGCAAAACCAGGGACTCACAAGCTATGAGAAAACCAAAAAAGTAAGTAGAAATTAAATCTTAAATAGTTTGATTAGCAGGAAAATAAGGGTATGTGTAGGATCATGATGGGTCAAAAAGTAGCGATATGATGGGTATTTGTAGGGTATGTGGCTGATGACTTTTTTACCCAAAATTGATGAAATAAAAAGGGTTTTTAAAGGAGATTCTCATCTTTCCACCAATATAAATTATGCTTTACCTTAAATTTAATAAATAATTATTATTCACTTTCCACTTGAATTATGACTAAAGTATTGATTGATAGGTTGATTGAAAAACATCTATAGCTTTCAAATGATATCACATTTTTTGAATAAAAAACATGTGTCACATTCTATGCTTCACATACTATAGGATTAAAAAAAACAAATGAGTTTCATGAAGTTTTGACCAAGTTAAGGTGGTTAGACATATGATTTTTATATTTTTAAAATTTGTAATAAAAAATTCATAATTAATTCTTTACTTGAAAAAAATTACAAAAAATATGCATCACATCCAGACATGAGTCGTCTACTTATATCTAAAATCTTATAAAAAAATATTATCATTTTATTGTTGTTAGGGTGGTCAGACAGACATCTACTTATTTTTTTCCTGAAATTTAAGTACTATTGCATTTAAATTTTAAATTTTCACCAAATAGATTTCTTTTTAATAAACCTAGTAGTTTATAAACTACATTCAATTTACTACAAATTTTATTTTTACATATTTTTGAAATAATATAGATAGCTTATTCAAATTTTTATGTCAAGTTGCCTAACTCTGATTTTTCTAAATTTTTTGCCACTTAAGGGCTTGTTTTTTCCATGATGATCCTACGTATACCCATAACAACAAAAGGAAACCATAGAATCGAGACCAAAACTAAACCACTAGACACCTAAAAGTCTCATAAAAGCTTGAGACCAGTGATTGTGTTTCAATCCTAATATAGGAACTCAAGCTTCTTCTCGAAAGTCACATGCTCCTAAAGAATGGCCTGGTTATCCTTAGTGAGATCACAAGCTGATGTGTTCACCTTCTTTCCCTTCTTCTTCTATGTATGACCATTGTCAATCCCTTCTATTGGCCACTTCCCCTGGCTCTTCCTTATCTCATCCTAAAAACCTTGAAGAGTGAGGGTAGTATTCTTCATAATTTCTTTGTTGTAGTCGGTGATAATTCTTAGGCATCACATGCTCTTCTCCCGGTTCAGGTGTATGACATCAATTTCAATCAATAAATTATTACTTTCTTCCTTGGAACCAACAATGACCCATAGATCATTCAGCTCTTTTCCCCACCTTTCCCACCTCTTAAAGGACCTAGCTAAGGAAGTAATCATCTCCCGAAGAATTTTATTCTCCACCTCCCCAGGCCACCTGGCTTACTATTTTAGAACCTTTCCCACCAAGATTTGGATCCTCTCTTTAGTAGTAACGAAGTGACCCAAGAGCCATTTCATAATATCCTTTTGAACATTAATAGTCTCTAAAATTTCATTCATTTTTTTTCTTATGGGATCAAAAGGGATACAAATTGACCTAAGTTTAGTACTAGGTTCCTCCAAATTGACACACAGGTTGGGAGAATTATGTGGGATAGGTTTAGAAATGGGTGGTGTGTTGGGGACCTCTAATCATGGCCCTAAGCCTAGGAGTAAATGGGAGAATTAGTTGGGTTGGGGTTCCACAAATATATAGATAAAGTTGAGTTGTAGAGGAGAAAATAATTTTGAAGTGATAGATATGGTATTAACATACTTACAAAAAGGAATATTTCCTAGCTACACCTATAACAAGATCAAGTGGAAAAAGAGTGGATTGTGCAAAATTATCAACAACTTTTCAAAAAATTATTACAAATTGAAGCTACCTATAAGTTTGGACATCTATCAAATTTTAATGTTTCTAATTAATATAGATACTATGAGGGAAATACATTATAATCAAAAGAAACAGAGAAAACTTTACTAGAAAAATGGAAGGAGCAACTATCTAAGATAGGAAAAGAAGAGATTGAATGCATTTTGGATTATAGAGTGGTTAGAAAGAAAAGGGGAAATGAGTATAATGAGTATTTAAGGAATTGGAAGGATTGACTAGTGGAGGGTGCAATGCGGTTAAACTCGATAGATTTGGAGTCATTCTAGTTAGCCCAAGATGACAGAATTGTTGACTTGTAGGAACATGACCTAAAACCTGCAACAACAAAGAGTTTTACTTGGTGAGTAGGGGACTAAAAAATTTCCACCCCAGTATTTTAATGTAGTGGCATCATTCTAGGGAATTTTTTTATTATTTTCGATCAACCACCACTATGTATAAATTTTAAATTTTTTCAATTTAATTTTGTTTATTTTTGGGTAGTGAATACCTACTTAGATGCTAGTTTACAAGCAATAAGGGGAAATGGGGAAGAACAAGCTTGGATTTGAATTTTGAGCTCAAAATTATAGAGTTGGGAATTGATGATAAATTTTGAAGGCCACACCTACTTTGAGGCAATATTTTTGGGAAGAAGTACATAATAGAAGGAATAGAATAGGAGAGAAGAAAAAAGGAGGGAGAGGATAATAGAGGAGTAATAGAAGAAATATCTATAAAATAGAAAAGAAGAATGATAATAGAAGAAATAAAGGAGCACATTGTAGATATGAAGAAAAGAGAGAATAGAAGACTCCCAAATTTTTCCCAGTAATTATAAATGTGTAAAAAACAATTGTAATGAATATATTTTCTAAGTTAAATGAAATAGAATATTACTTATTCACAAAAGTTTTTGTCTTCTAATATTATGTGTGTGATTTTGAATGATAATTTTTTATAATTTTTCTACTATAAAAGGGCCATTTTTTGTGTGAATATTTGAGTATTTTAGGATTTGTGTATTTTGTGGTCAAGAACTTGCAACCCATATATATCTTTCTGCTTATAAAAAATAAACTACTACCTATAGCTTAAAGATTGTGTAAGTTGTTTACAACATCATAAAATCCCCTTCTTTGCCTTTCATATCTAGATGGGTTTGGTTTTTGTGTACCTAAAAGTAGGTGGGTTCCATTATGTGTTAATCAACCATATACAATTATAACCAATGATCTTGCTTAATACTAATGTACAAATTGAGGGCCTATTATTCTATAGTAAAAATAACCAGTGCCATTTTATAAAATAATACAATACAACATATAGTAAGCAATCAAATATAAATTGGGGCATTTGGTTATGCTCAAGGTCTCACTGTACTACTTTTTTCTTAATAAAGAGCCTTCAATAGTAAAATGTTGTACTATATATGATGATGATTGATTGGTACTCTATATGAGGAGTACAAATATTAGGATAATAAAATAGATCTATAATAAGAGTAGAACAATTGTAAAGAGAAAGAAAAGCATAAAAATAAATATTAAGAAACATTTTTAAATGGTGTAAAATTACATGTCTCCTAAAATGCATTAACTAGGAAAAAGAATAACATGATAAAATAAATAAATTGGAAAAAATTTCTTTATGATTAATTATTTGTCCACAAAATAAGAACCTTCACATAAACTACTAATAATTAAGAAAATAAAAATTGTTTCTAAAATTACATTGAGTAGTATCAATGAAGTGCCATTTTATGACCACATACATAAGAAAATATTAAAACACATGGGACATATATTTAAAAAATTAAAACTATAAAATAATTTTGAAATAAATAAAATTAAAAATCTTCAGTAAATAAAATAAAATAATTTAAGACTTTATCTCTTGTAGATCTATTTAAGATATCTATATTTAATGTAAGATCCAAATAAGTATTGAGAGGTTATGAGCATCTATTAGAACATTTATAAAATCATGCTCATAGACTCTTTAGAAAATTTGAAGGATGCCAAATTAAGATGAAAAATAAGACTAAAAATAAGCATGCCATACAATTAGAATTTGTTCTCAATAAACCTAACATATTGTTTGTATGCAAACAGTTTAATAGTACAAGAAATATTCCAACAAAATTATTTTAATAAATTGTTTGTATAGAAACAATTTAACAATACAAAATGTGTTCCAACAAAATTAATTTAAAGATAAATAATAAATCACATTATATAATTAAAGAGTTGAAAGCCCTTCAACACATAGCAATGCAATCTATTATATTTCCTTTGATTGTCTAAGTGATGAACGCATCTTAATCCACATTCCCAAATATTGGTCTTAGTGAGTGATGGAAGGAATGAATATAGGTGGAAAAAGGATACATGAAATATAAGTTCAATAATACGATGCTTGAATGGATGTGGAAAGGGATGAGTATGATACTGTTGAAGAAGAAACTGACCAACAATTCACTAATATTCAATCAAATTTGATCCTACTCCAAAGGAAAGTTAGACAAGGAGCAGAAATAATGTAGACTAGAATTTAGGAACACAGTTTCCCACTGAAGGCAATATGTTACCCTTCTTTTTCTAATTGCTTTTTCCAATACCTCGAATACCTTATTGCATAGCATCTAATGGTCACATACTCAAACCTTTAGAATGAATTCATCATAGCCCTTGTAATAATAATTTAATACAAGCTCATCACTACCTTATAATAATACTTTAATATGTGCTTGTATTTAAAGGGTGACCTACTGGAAATGCTCCAGATTCTAGACTCCAAAGGAAAGTTAGATAAGGAATTTACGAACACAGTTTCCCACTGAAGGCAATATGTTACCCTTCTTTTTCTAATTCTTTTTTCCAATACCTCCAATACCTTATTGCATAACATCTAATGGTCACATACTCAAGCCTTGAGAATGAATTCATCATATCCCTTGCAATAATAATTTAATACGAGCTCATCACTACCTTATAATAATACTTTAATGCACTCTTATATTTAAAGGGCGACCCACTGGAAATGCTCCAGATTCCAGACCGGAAATGTCTCAGATTCCAGAGAGGAGTTGTAGTCACAGGCTAAATAGTTGATTTGAAGGGAAAAACAGAAGGGAAATTTTTTTTCAATAAACGGTGTGGAGCAGACATACTATATACTATGATTTCCCAACTCAAGGTCAACTGGGCAATACGTTAACCCTCTTATTCTTATTGCTTTTTTCCAATACCTACAATACCTTATTGCCTGGCTCTAATGGTCACATTCTCAAGCCTTCCAAATGATTTCATCATTACCTTACAATAATAATTTGATACCAGTTTATCACTACCTTATAATACCTTTTTAATGATTCCAGAAAGGAGTTGCAGGATAAATAGTTGATTTGAAAGGCATTCAAACTCAATAAACCTTTTGGTACCCATTCATGAACAACGTCAAAGGCGTGTGCAATCTGTTTTGCATGAAAATTTCGTTGCAAGACGATATCAATGTGTGACTTTACTTTAAACCTTTTCTGTTGATTGATGTGCTGCCTTATGTACCTTCAAATGATTATACATTCCATCATACGAATTCTGCTGAATTTATTAAATTTTTAAATAAAATATCCTGCAATACAATAAAGTAGAACAATATTACTAATCTCGTTTTTTTTTTGGATGTTAGTTGCATATGGTAGAGAATAAGAATGAAAGCGTTTACTAGTATAAGTTTATTTTAAACTATTTAAGAAAATGTAGTTAGAATTTTCATAATTTATTTAGTTTTTGTCTTTGTAAGTTTCTTTTAGACAATCGAAAAATAAGAATGTTTTATAATAAATATTTTAAATTTATTTTAATAATTATGATTTAAGCGATAATGATAATAAGTTTATTTTTTATATAATTATAAATTGATTTGTTTTATTGTAATTAGATAAAGTTAATTTATATACAAATATTTGAGCACAAATCAATTTATGATATATAATTATAATTAGAAATGATAAATCAAATAACTATATTGATTTTATAAGAGTAAGTGTGATAGTGGAAAGCACTTAGCTTATTAATTAAACAATGCATGTATTTAAAGTGATTTTTTTAGTATATCTTGTTTTTGGTCTAAAAATGTGTTTTCTTTGTTAATGGAATGATTTAGATTCTACATTATGTTTGTTTATTGTTTAAGGTCAAGTTTGGGATTTTGGATTGACTTTATAATCTATGACTACAAACTTGTCCTATGATTTTGGGCATGACCAAAGAGCTTATAGTAGCATGATGTCAACATACAAACAAGGCTTGATTAGGGCTACCTTTTAGTCCTTGGAGGATTTTTTTATTCTATAGGGCATAACTTTCACCCATGACATTATATTTTTAAGTTTTTTATAGGTGCAAAAAGTATATCTTTGAGCATTACATAGCGGTATTCGTTTTCTCATTATATTTTTTTGCTTGTGTCAAAATTTGGTGCTTGAAGTTGAAAATTCTCTAGAATGGTTAACAAGTCATATATTTAACATAAAAAAATAAATTTTCAATAGGCAATGGTGAGTATTTTTGGTGTACTACATAGTGAATTAGATGATCTTTTTATTTGGATGAGTAGAAAGAACAGTTAGTTATTTTTTCAAAACTTGTAGGAGCCTAATATTTATGGTGTGATTTCATGAGCATATAGATGAATTGGTGGGAAAAAAAAATTGGAGTACATTTTTTTTTAGACCAATATGATGGTATAGAAGGATATCAAATTTGTTGCTTCTTGATATATGCTTACAAGTATTTTATAGTATAGAATTTAAAGGAGACATGTACAAAGGATATCTTTGAGTATGAGGACATGGTTAATATGGATGTTAGACTTGGAGTTTTAGTTTAGTGAAATTTGAATAAAAGTAAATTGATGGTGATAATTATGGTATCATGGATATTCATGTATACTTGAGAATTGGAACAAAATGGTCATGTATGTAGTTGAAAGGATTAGGTTGTGATATTAAATTGGTTCATGATTATAGCTGATGGTGTGCTTTAGTGGTAGAAGTTTTTTTTAATCTATTAGTTGTTTTTTTATTCCTTTAATATAGTTACTTAACTTTGGATTCATGTGGAAATTGAGATTTTGAGGTGAGTTGGTGTCTAATTTTGTAGGCCTAAAAGTTATTTTTTTGTTATCTTAGTTTATATTTTACTGATATGATGGTGATTTTTCATGCTACATTGGTTTGGGATTGATGAGTTATATATTTTTGTGGTTTAAAAACTCATTGGTTGTAGTGAGGACTTAGATGTGGACTATCTATGTTTAAAATTCTTTGCAATGTTGATGTATAAAGTTATTTGACCTTTTATATGGACATTTATGTATTGATGTGTTATAATGAGATGAGAGGATGAATTATTAGAGTACATGGATAGTTGGTTATTGGGAATAGTAACATGGTTGTTTGTTATGATGTCAATTATATCATTTTTACATAATTTAATGGGTAATTTTGATAGTAATTTTTATGGTGTTATATTTTCTTTGCTTGGAGATCTTCACTCAAATTTATTCTCTAATGTTTTTGGTATTATATTTTTGAGTGTGTGTGGATTATGGATGATATTCATTTAGGGGATGATTAACATATTAATTCCATGGATAGATTAGTACCATGGTCTAGTGGAAGATTTGGTATTACTATGGATTCATCACTTGGTGATGGATGATATTTTATAGTGGTTGTGGGTGTTATAAAAAATATTTGATCATGATTCTCATATATAGTTATCTTAGAGTAAATTTTTATATTCAATTTCATTGATAGGAGATGACCTTATCTTTATATTATTGGATATATTGACATCCTGGTTAGTCATGGAGGACTCTTGGAGTCATTGGTGAGGTGTTAATTACTTAATTATTATTTTTGATAGGGTTTCCTTTATTGAGAGTGTATTTGGTGTTGTGCCATGATGGAATCTTCATAATTTGTTAAAGTATTGGCATAGGACATGTGCTCTTATGAGAAGGATATGTTTATTTGAGAATGTAATATCCTAAGAGTAAATACTAGATCATGATATCATAATTGTTCATGGATTCTATATATGTGCAATAGGTTTGATAGTAGTTTTGTTAGATATCTTGGTATTGATTGCATTGATCATTTTATTGAGAGATTAATTATTTACGTGTTGTATTTAAATTTTAAAATAGGTTGGTTAATGTTATATGTTCTCATGGATATTTGAAGACTGAGGTGAGATTGTAGTTCTCTTTGGTTTAGAGACATTTATTGAGATGATTACTCCATGGATGATGAGGGCGCAACCCGAGACACAGAAAATGACCCACAAACAAGAGAATAATTTTATTATTCAGAAAATGGAGTTTCTTACATACAGAGGATCTCAAATCCCC
>VDFB02007173.1:0-27278 GCA_007258455.2 Sequoia sempervirens | reverse complement strand
AATTATGAGTTCAAGGCAGATTACTATGTTGTTAATATGGGGGATATTGATTTGGTCTTGGGAATGAAGTGGCTTCATTCATTGGAGGAAGTCACTCTTCGTCTCAAGGACATGGAGATCTGTTTTGATGTTGACGGGAAGACACACATACTAAAAGCAATTCGGGACAGCAACATCAAAACAATTTCTTTTCGTCGGATGGAGAGGCTCATGCGTCACGACATGGTTGAGTGGGCTGCCGAGTGCACTTTAGCACCTATACAGGAGGGACAGCAGAAGACTGAATATCATCCAGACATACAGCAGTTGAGAGTCAAGAATGATAAGGTATTCAGTGATATTCCACCAGGGAGACCTCCAGACAGGGGCATAGAGCACATTATAGAGCTCGAGGAGGGCGCTAAGCCCGTTATGATAACTCCTTATAGGCATCCTAAGAGGTTGAAGGATGAGATAGAAAAGACAATAAAGGAGTTACTTGCTATGGGTCACATTCGGCCTAGCAAGTCACCATTCGCTTCTTCAGTTGTGTTGGTAAAGAAGAAGGATGGCACATTACGCATGTGTATTGATTATAGAGTCCTGAATAAGAGGACGATCAAAAACAGGTATCCGATACCGCGTATTGACGAGCTTATTGATGAGCTCCATGGAACATGTTACTTCACCAAAATTGATTTACGGTCGGGGTATCATCAGATTAGGGTCCGTGAGCAGGACATAGAGAAGACTGCTTTCCGATGTCATTGTGGGCACTTTGAGTTCGTAGTGATGCCATTTGGGCTCACTAATGCACCAGCTACTTTTCAGTCCACGATGAACAGGGTTTTTCATTCACAGCTGAGGAGATTCGTGTTGGTCTTCTTCGATGATATCCTTATATACAGCAGGACTTGGCAGGAACATCTGGCTCACTTGGAGACCGTCTTGAGTATTTTGGAGAGGGAGTCCTTGTACACCAAGGAATCCAAATGTGACTTGGGAATGACCGAATTGTTATATTTAGGTCATATCATCAGTGCAAGAGGAGTGCGAATGGATCCTGAAAAGATCCGCGCTATTATTGACTGGCCTACACCGGCAAACCTGACACAGTTGAGAGGGTTTCTCGGTTTGTGTGGATTCTACCGTAGATTCGTGAATGGTTATTCACGACATGCAGCCCCTATGACAGATTTACTGAAGAAGGGTGCATTTGTTTGGACTCCTGAGGCACAGGAGTGTTTTATGAAATTTAAGGAGTTGATGACTACATGCCCTGTTTTAGCACTACCAGACTTTACGAAGCCTTTTGAGCTTCAGTGCGATGCATCAGGTGAGGGCATTGGTGTGGTGCTTATGCAGGACAAGCACCCGATTGTGTATGAGAGCCGTAAGCTCAGAGGGCTAGAGAGACTTTATAGCATATATGATAAGGAGATGCTCGCTATCATGCATGCCTTAGCAAAATTCAGACAGTATCTTGTTGGCAGCAAATTTTGTATAAAAACTGACCATAACAATTTGAGACACTTCTTAGAGCAGCGAGATCTCAATGATCGTCAGCAGAAGTGGGTCAGTAAGTTGCAGGCATATGACTTTGATATCTCGTATATCAAAGGTACACAGAACGTAGTAGCTGATGCTCTTTCACGCAGGCCATACTTGAGCTCTATGGTTCACATTTCGAAGGATTGGAGGCATATGATTGTGGCAGAGTATGCCAAGGACACTTGGGCTTCCAGTATTGTTGAGGGATCAACGGTTGATACCAGGTACACACTTGTAAATGACTTGATCATTTACAAGAACAGGATATATTTGATCCCCGGTTCAGAGGTGAAGAACATCATCATGCGGGCCTTTCATGACGTGCCTACAGCAGGACATCCCGGGTACTTCAAGACCTACGCATGCATTCGAGAGATTCACATGGAAAGGACTCAAGGCGTGATGTTCTTCAATACGCGGCGCGGAGTGCCTCCGCTTGTCAAGAGAACAAGCAGGAGAACACGTGACCGGGCAGATTGCTGCAGCCACTCGATTCCCCGATGTGAAGTGGGAATGCCCGTCGATGACCCCATTACGGGCTTGCCTAAAGCCCAAGGGCGAGATTGCATATATGTAGTTGTGGATCGGCTTACGAAGTATGCTCACTTCTTTCCGATCACCACAACCTACACAGCTACACAGGTACCAGAGGTATTCTTTCGTGAGGTGTTCAGACTACATGGATTGCCTCGAAGCATTGTGAGCGACAGAGATAGCCGGTTCTTGAATCACTTCTGGCAGGGGGTATTCAGACTTTGTGGAACCAAGCTTACACCGAGCACCAGTTACCACCCTCAGACAGATGGGCAGACGGAGATTGTGAATAAGTGGGTGGAAGGGTACCTCAGAAATTATATTGCAGGGCAGCAGAAGGCATGGGTCAAGTGGATTCATTTGTGCGAGTATTGCTACAACACGACATTCCACATGACTATTCAGATGTCTCCTTTTATGGCGTTGTATGGGTATGAGGCGCCGAGTTTTCTAGATTTGCTACTGAGCGACAGTAGAGTGCCTAGTGCTGGAGACTTATTGCAGGAGAGTCAGGATACTGTGAAGGCTCTCAAGGAGAATATCGCCAAGGCACAGAATCAGCAAAAGCAGTATGCAGATCAGAAGAGGACGGAGAGGCATTTTGAGGTGGGTGACATGGTTTACCTCATGCTGCAGCCCTACCGTCAGTCCACTCTTAGGAAGAGTGGGTCAGAGAAGCTTAAGCCACGTTATTACGGTCCTTTCCGGATCCTGAGGCGGGTTGGAGAGGTGGCTTATGAGCTTGAGCTTCCAGCAGAGAGCAGGGTACACAATGTTTTTCATGTATCACGCCTCAAGAAGGCGTTGGGACATCATGTGGTACCGTCTGCAGTTCTACCTCCCTTAGATGATGAGGGAAAATTGATCTTAGTACCTGAGTCTATCCTGGAGTACAGAGAGAGACAGTTGCGTAGGAGGACTATCAGGGAATATCTAGTGAAATGGAGAGATTTGCCTGTTGAGGATACTACATGGGAGAGCGAGGATATTCTGCAGCATCCGGAGTTGAGATTGCTTGAGGACAAGCAATTTCAGGAGGGGCGGACTGTCATGTCCCCTTCTAGTTGACATCTCTCCGAGCACAGGATTAGCCTATTATGCGACCCTCGTAGGCTGATAGGTTGGATAGAGGGTCATGTTGGAGCTTGGCTCAGCTTCAGTTGTCAGTACTTGATCAGTTGGCTTTCGTTCGGGCTCGTTCAGACACTTCTAGCCTGAGTTGCTATTTTTAGCAGTATTCAGCACTCAGCGTGGGACCCCTGCTATTTTTAGCAATATGGATTGATAGCGTTCAGAATCACTTCCTCAGTCGACAGCTTCAGACGGCTCGTGCATCGGATGAATAATGAGAGAGATATTAATATTTAATTGAATTAATTAAATATTAATTAATTGGAGTTTATAATATAAAGTTATAATATTTTATTATAACTTAAGTGATTTCAGTGAAGGGGGTCGCCCATCATCAGAAAGGGGCCATTTTGTTGATTATATTTTATTATAAAAATTTGGCTGAAGACTATTGAAGAATTAAATGTAAAAGTTCGAATTATTTTAAAAATCCCTATCTTTAAGGAATTTGCACTTTTCAAGAAGATATAAGCTTTGCATTGGGAATCGAGCCATTATGTCATATTGAGTTATTAAAAATTGATCAAGTTTGGTCTGAGCACAGAAACTTAGGGTTTCAGTCTCGAATGCATTGGGGAACGAGCCATCTCCAGTGAGAGCGATTCAGAGGGTGTGTGATATCACCTGATTTATTGCCAGGCAGAGGAATTTCTTCACCCAGAAGAAATTACAGAGCTTCAGAGTTATTTAATCTTCAGGGTTTCAGACAGTCTTTTTATCTCGAAAGCATCTTGCAAACCAGGCGCACATATTCATCAGTTCTTGAGATTCTAGAAGGGCCGTACTTTTTAATTATTGCTTGCTGCTATCATCAGGCCGTACCCTTGATGTACCTGGCCGTACTGTCATAAAAAGGCGTGTTTTTGTTCTTGGGGAAAAACGCCTATCACTTTGGTTTCCAGTCTTCACCTTTGTGGGCGCTAGGGTACTTGGTATCATTTGAGATTGTTTTCAGAGGGAGAAAGTGCAATTTTCACATCAGCCGTACCATCTCAAGCAATATATCAGCAAGCTGCAAATACCAGGTTCTCTTCATTAGAAATCATTGCTTTTCAATTTGCATGTAACTGGATCATCATTGTAATCATTTCAAAAGGGTAATAAATGGTCTGGCTTCAGTATTTGCACTAGGGTTTGTTATTTCCAAAGTTAAATAATTTTCATAGAATTTCTTATCAATTTCTTGCAAGTCGCATTCTTTATTATTTATGCAAAAACATCAGAAAAACCAAAAACTGCAAAAAACAAACAAAACATTCAGAATCAGAATCAAGGGGGAAACAAGGGTTTCTACAGACGTGTCTTCTATAGAATTTCTAGGCGCTGCTCATCAGCCTACAATCCTCCATAATACTTGTAGTCAGGTTCTTTGGAGACTCATGTTCTAATATTTCAATTCTGAGTTAGTATTCAATCACAATAAAGGATACTCTTGTAACTAGGCATATTTTCATTCTAGCTTAAATCCCTAAGTCTGTCTTGAGACATAATGCTATTAGGAGTGTTGGAAATCCCATCAGTTGAATAAGAATTTATTACGTTTCTGTAAAATGCAATTTATTTCAAGAGATTGATGCAAACTGCTGTATGCTAATATATCTCACAAAGAATCTTATCAAACTGAAAATTTTACAAGAAATCTACATTTTCTGGGAAAGTATATTTCAATGGTATCAGAGCTTCAAATCCTGCCTGCCTGTAGAGGTTTCTGGATGCTTTTTTTGTTGCATGTCAAGAATTTGGTTGCCTTTTTGCTCCTAACCCAAAACATGTCAGTATAAAGTGTTTCTATGCATTCAAGAGGGTTTGAACCACACAGATACAATACAAGGAGTAGGTCAGGACAACAAGAAGGAACTAAAATTAACCCAACTGAGGGAGATATGGGTGAAAGAAGAGACGAAAGTCCACCAAGAGAGCTAAATAATCAATTGAATGATTTTTTGACAGTATTTGCCCAACAACAACAGCAGATGATGCAACAGTTCCAGGATCATATGATCACTGCTTTGGGACAGTTAAGGGTTGGTCATACTCGCTCGAGAAGGTCCAGTAGTCAACATAGCAGAAGTAATGCTAGGCATGAGAACCAAGATAGAACAGCAGATACAAGGTCTGATCGGCCTTTACGTCCCACCTTTATACCTCGTCAGGTTGAAAGGGAACCCATCCTAGAGGTAGAGGAAGTAGAGACCCACATTACAGATGACATCATGGTGGCTCGGGATGAGTATTTGCAATTACCAGCTGATGTGAGGCAGCTAATGAATTTAAACCCAGTTCATGAATCAGCATAAGGACAAGGCCAGAAATCGTCAAGAGGGACAAGATTGGAGACCTAGAGGACCAGCCAGGCAGGGCACTTAGCCTGTGGAGTATAAGGATGCCTTGAACAAAATAACCATTCCAACTTTCAATGGAACTGAAGGCTTATCAGCTAGATCATGGGTTCATAAGTTAGATACTTTCTTGGCACTTAAGCCCATGGAGGAAGAAAAAGCAATACAGTTTGCTACCATGCATTTGGATGGAGTAGCTTATGATTGGTGGCATCACGGTCTTATTTCCCAAGATCATACTATGATTCATTCATATGAAGAATTCGTTAATAGGCTGATTACACGCTTTGACCAGAAAGATATAGAAGTTTACTACAGGGAATTAGCCCAGTTAAGGCAAGGAGGACAACTTGAATCATACATCAACGAATTCCAAAAAATTGCAGTAATGGTTCTTGATATGCCTCAGAAAAGAATCACAATGCTCTTTGTTGAAGGCCTAAGTGACAGACTTAAAGGCTTAGTTAAAGCTCATAGGCCCAGTTCTCTTGATGATGCTATTGGATTAGCAATGGACTTAGAGAGTACAGCACCATATCAGCCTCAAAAGAAAGAATTCAGCTCTTGGAAAACGGATAAAAGGGGTCCAAACCAGCAGAGAAACACAAGTTTCAATCAGTCTAGAAATGCACCTTCAAAAGCTGATCAAGAATCACGAAACGAGCTGAGGAGGAATAAACCGTGCTTCTCCTGTAAGGAACCTTGGGAACCAGGGCATCGTTGCCTTGGCAAGGATAAACTTCATTTAATTGAAGTACATTCAGAGGATGAGTCTGAAGAGGATGTTGAAGAAGGTCATACATAGGACTTTCAACCACCACAGATTGAATTGGAAAACACTGCAGATAGAGAAAACCCACACATAGCTACTCTTTCTAGAATTCCGAGAGGTAGACCCTTCCGGTTAAAAGGAGTTCTTAAGGGGCAGCGGATGGTGTGTTTAGTGGACAGCGGTGCAACTCATAACTTTATTGATGAAGGTTTAGTCAATAGACGAGGACTACAGGCAGAGGAATTTCCTGGATTTAATGTGATTGTTGCAGATGGTTTTCCCCTGAGTTGTAACCGTGCCATACCACAACTGAAAATTCAAATGGGAGACTATACTTTAATGGGAGACTTCTATGTTCTTGGTCTCAGTAATGTAGATGCTATTTTGGGTCTTCAGTGGCTTGAATCATTAGAGAGGTATGTTCAGGACTTCAAACAGATGCAGTTGGAGTTTATGGTTGAGGGTAAGAAAACCATTTTAAAAGCTATGGCGGATGGAGGACCAAGGGTGGTTTCAGCAAAAAGAATGGAAGCTATTTTCCGTCATGATGATATTGAGTCGGCGGCCCAATGTTTTGTTTCTAGCAATGCTGCCACCGATAAGGAACCCACTTACCATATTGATATACAATCTTTGTTAGATAAACATGGTGCTGTGTTTGGAGATATTCCTCCGGGACGTCCTCCTGATAGAGGATTTGAGCATGTGATTGAGCTGGAAGAAGGCTCAAAACCAGTTATAACCACTCCTTATAGGCACCCTCGTCATTTCAAAGAGGAAATCGAAAAGACAATCAAGGAGTTGCTGAAAATGGGACACATACGCCCAAGTTCCAGCCCTTTTGCTTCTTCTGTAGTGCTGGTCAAGAAAAAAGATGGCACATTACGTATGTGTATTGATTACAGGGCATTGAATAAAAAAACTATAAAGAATAGATATCCCATACCCAAGATAGATGAACTTCTGGATGAGCTACATGGTTCAGTTTTCTTTTCTAAGATTGATTTGCAGTCTGGCTATCATCAGATAAGGGTGAGGGAAGAAGACATTCAGAAAACAGCCTTCCGTTGTCACTATGGACACTTTGAATTCCTTGTTATGCCCTTTGGACTCACAAACGCACTAGCAACTTTCCAATCTTGCATGAATCACGTTTTCTGTGAACAGTTGAGGAAGTTTGTATTAGTATTTTTTGATGACATACTAATATATAGCAAAACTTGGGAAGAACATTTGCAGCATTTAGATGATGTTCTGAGTATCATGGAACAACAGTCATTGTTCGCTAAAGCTTCAAAGTGTGAATTCGGAATGTCAGAGATTCTTTATCTAGGACATGTGATTGGCGTTGGTGGGGTAAAGGTTCATCAAGAGAAGATTAAAGCAATCTTGGAGTGGCCACCTCCTAAGAACATTTCTGATTTGAGAGGGTTCTTGGGTTGATGCTGTTATTACAAAAGATTTGTACAAGGCTTTTCCCAATTAGCTTCTCCCTTGACTGATCTTACAAAGAAAGGGGTTTTCCAATGGTCTGCAGAGGCACAGGCTATTTTTGAAAAGCTCAAGGACATCATGAGCACATGTCCAGTATTAGCACTTCCTGACTTCACAAAGCCTTTCATTGTGGAATGTGATGCTTCGAGACAGGGAATTGGAGCGGTACTAATGCAGGATAGACATCCTATTGTGTTTGAAAGCAGGAAGCTCAGAGATCCAGAGAAATTGTATTCCACGTATGATAAAGAGATGTTGGCAATCATGCATGCATTAGTCAAATTTAGACAGTATTTGGTGGGTGCAAAATTTACTGTTAGAACTGATCATAATAGTCTTAAATATTTTTTGGAACAGAAGGATCTCAATGAACGTCAACAAAAGTGGGTGAGTAAGATTCAGGCATATGACTTTGATGTGGAATATATCAAAGGAAAGAGGAATGTGATTGCTGATGCACTTTCTAGAAGACCCACTCTTTGTGCACTAACAGAGATTACAGCTGATTGGAAATCTCAATTGTTGTCCAAGTATGCTAAGAATTCCTATGCTTGTGATTTAATGGATGGAAGAGTACAGGATGATAGATATTCCGTGATAGATAACATGATATATTACAAAAACAGAATCTACCTTGTACCTGAGTCTAAGTTAAAGCACAATATCATGAGAGCATTACATGACACTCCTCTTGCTGGACATCCGGGCTTCTTCAGAACTTATAGATAGGTAAGGGAAAGATTTTCATGGAAGGGACTTAAGGATGATGTGCTGCAACATGTCCGTGAATGTTTGATATGCCAGCAAATCAAATCAGAACACACTTTTCCGGCGGGTCTTTTGCAACCACTACCCATTCCGGAACAAAAGTGGGAAGGAATATCAATGGATTTCATCACAGGACTCCCACGAGTACAGGGAAAGGATTGTATATTCATTGTGGTGGATAGGTTGACTAAATATTCCCATTTCTTCGCCATTGGTACAGATTATTCAGCTTTTCAGGTTGCTGATTTATTTTTCCGAGAAGTATTCAGATTGCACGGTCTTCCTAAGACCATTGTCAGTGACAGGGACAGTAGGTTTATCAGCATGTTTTGGCAGGAGTTGTTCCATTTGACAGGGACAGAACTGACACCTAGTACCAATTACCATCCTCAGACGGATGGGCAGACAGATATTGTGAACAAATGGGTTGAAGGCTACCTCAGAAACTATGTTTCGGGGCAACAACATGCTTGGGTCAAATGGCTGCATTTGGGTGAGTATTGTTACAATACTACATATCATATGACTATTGGAATGTCTCCGTTTAAGGCTTTGTATGGATATGAAGCTTTGTCAATTATAGACTTAGCATTTGATGATAGCAAGGTTCCCCGTGCAAAAGAAACCGTACAGAGTTACCAAAACATTATCAAAGCATTAAAAGACAATATCTTACAAGCACAAAATCAACAAAAACTATATGCAGACAGGCATAGGGTTGAGAGGACATTTCAGGTGGGAGACTTGGTTTTCCTACGCTTGCAGCCTTACAGGCAATCTTCATTGAAGAGCAGAGGAGCAGAAAAGTTGAAACCAAGGTTTTATGGACCTTAAAAAGTACTCAGGAAGGTTGGAGAAGTTGCATATGAGCTTGAACTACCGACAGGAAGCAGGATTCATAATATTTTTCATGTCTCTTGCTTAAAGAAGGCATTGGGACAACAAATAGTTGCCTCACCTAAGTTGCCACCATTGGATGAAGAGGGGAAACTGATTCTAGAACCTGAAGGGATTGCAGATTGGAGGGAGAAGAAGCTAAGAAACAAGGTTGTTCGGGAATATCTGATTAAGTGGAAGGGATTGCCTATTGATGATGCTTCATGGGAAGGAGAAAAAATTCTACAGCATCCCAATTTGCGATTGCTAGAGGACCAGCAATCCCGGGAAGGGAGGACTGTAATGTCCCCCTAATTTATGTGGTCTAGTAATTAAATAAAGTGCTAGTCTTATATTTCCGTCCCACTTAAGACTATGCATTATTTAATAAGGGACGTGGCTTTAGTGGTATTTTGGGCAAAAAGCTGCGATGTTGAGTTTTTTCTGCTGTTTCTTCATCTAATCTTGGGCGCCTATCTTCCAGCATCACTTTGGTCTTCATTTCATGCAAATCGGAGGTAATTTGATGAAATTATGAGCATTTAATGGTGTTACAGTTTGCTGATCAGAATTCCATAAACTCTGTTTTTATATCAGAATTATGAGATTTCAGTTTTGGCCTTTAATTTATCATTGGGAAAGTAAAAGAACATTGATAGAATACATTCTTCTCTTCTTGGCTTTATTTCCTATCATTGTAATACTCGTATTTGCAGACTCTTGAATTGTAGAGTTGAGATTTAGTAGTACTAATCCAACCAGTGTTATTGCTGCAATTACTTGTTTAATTTCATATTAAATTACCCCTGGATGGTTTACCGCCAGTGTGGAGAATGAACATTGTAGCTCTCATTGTACCCACTTTCAAGTGGTGAATCCCCACTCTCCAGTGGATGCCCGCCGCAGTGGATGAATTAGATAGATGTATCTTCATGGCTGGTTATCCGCCTATTTGTTTCAGTTTAATTAATAACTCCGTCATATGTTAGCACCTCGCCCTCAGCAGGATCTTGAGTGCACATTCTTGACGTTGAGTTTGCTTCATTTCAAGTTATTGTTTTTTAGTTTCTCCGCCATATGACAACATCTCTCCTTCTTTGGGATTGAGTGTGCATTCTTGGCGTTGAGATCTTTTCAACTTGGATTTCAATTTGGAGCTAACGCTAATCAAGTTGGCTAGTGCTAGTTTATGTTGTGTAAATCTTTCGAAAAAATTGGTTAGCATATTTCAAGGTCTAGTTTTAATTGTTAGGGATTGCAAGATTGGAAAGGATTGCTTGCTGATTTATCATCTACAGAAAAATAAATCAGAATAAGAGAGGTACGGCCTGTGTTTTATCAGCCTTCTTGCAGCAAGGTCAATTTCTTCAAGAGAGGGGTGATTTCATTGTAGAGGCTTCAAAAAAATCAACAAAAATTGTAGAAGGGGGCACCCAAACCCTAGGAAGCCAGCCATACTACCAGCTATCAAAAAGGTAGCCTACAGAAGGAAGATCAAGCCATTGCATGAATTGTTTTTTCGCTGGAAGTGAAGAACATCAGCTGCATGTTATTTATTTATTTCGGGTATGCTTGTCTTTGCCTTGTTTTGTTGAATATTGATCAAATAAACATATTTTGGACAATCTATTATCATAGTGGTCTATATTTCTTTATGTTATGCATTTCTAGATTTTATATCAGCATTACAAAACACAAAAACAGAAAAACCTTTATAAAACTATCAAAACACAAACAAAAAAATCAGCATCAATAAACTAGGGCACGAAGTGTTATTACATTGGTATCAGAGCCAATATCCTACCATCCTGGAGGGTTGAAGGCACATGAGTAGTCACCACAAATATTTCACACGCAGTAAAGGAAAATCAGAGGCAGATTGGCAAAGAGATAATCCATTTGCAAAGGAACCTTTGACAGATATGGGGGACAGATCAGAAGAGGGTCCACACAGGAATGAAAGGACAGATGAGGATAGAGATGGTGACAGAGAAGTGAGAGAGACTTTGAGGGATTTACGGGTTGGTCAACAGCAGGTAACTGGTGTACTGCAGCAGCTTTCAGATACCTTGCAGCAATTGAATTTACCTAGGAGACAACGTCAGGATCAAGATGATGACAGGAGTGTAGCAGGGTCACAGAGAGTACAGAGAGCACCATCCCGCACTGTGGACAGGCCTGCTCAAATCACTTTTCTGAGGGAAGAGCAAGCAGAGGAGAATATTGAAGAGGTTGAGGAACCAACCTTTGCAGATGCATATATGGCTGCACATGATGCGTGGCGGCAACTGACACCTGAGGCACGTGAGCTCATGCACTTTGATCGATTTGTTCAAGCAAGGATGGACTATTACAGGGCTCGACAGGGGAATAGGCCTCGGAACCAAAATAGGGACTTGAAGCATGCGGCTAGCAAATTTCCCCTACCTTACTTTGATGGTAGCGGCAAGGTGACAGCACAATCTTGGATTCATAGGCTGGACACTTTCCTGACGCTTTGACCTATGTCTGAGGAAGAGGCAATCAAGTTCGCCACGTTACATCTAGAGGGAGCAGCCCATGACTGGTGGTATCAGGGAATAGTTACACTGCAGTACGACCGTATCACCACCTACCAGGAGTTTGTGGATATACTGGTTGATCGCTTTGATAAAAAGGATCCAGAAGTCTATTTCAGGAATTTGGCACAGCTTCGACAGACTGGCAGCTTAGAGGGCTATATCAGTGATTTTCAGAAGTTGTCTGTAATGGTTACAAACATTTCGGAGAGGAGGTTGGTTGTGCTTTTCATAGAGGGCTTACTGGAGCCATTACGTGAGTGGGTGAAGGCATTTGATCCACTAACACTACAAGAAGCAATGAAGAAGGCAAGGAGTATGGAACTCGCAACCCCATCCAGCAAGTTCGGATCATCAAGCAAGTTTGGCACAAAGGGCCCTTCTTCATTCCAAGATAATAAAACATTCCCCAAGAACAAAGAAAAATCTGATTTTAGGGGAGATCAAAAGGGAAAATCAGCAGCCCCATTTGATCATGAAACATTAAATGATTTGCGGAAAAAGAAACTTTGTTTCTACTGTAAGGGTCCATATGATGCAAATCATGATTGCCCCTTAAGGCCAAAGGGCAAAGCTAACCGTGCTATGTGGGCTTTTTATGAAGATTCAGAATCTGAAAATTCTGACCAGCAAGCTGGTCAAGAAGAATCAGAGGATGAAAAGTCAGAAAAAGAGGAGGAAAAGGAAGGGGAAATCCATATACAGGAGGCACGGATCACTAGTATCCAGCAAGAAGGGTCTTTTAGAATGCGTGGTGTCCTAGCAGGTCAAAAGATCATCACTCTTTTGGATACAAGTGCCACTAATAATTTTATTGATGCACGCTTTGTGGAGAAGCGTGGGATCATGACTGAGGAGTTCGAAGGTATAAGGGTGAAAGTAGCGGATGGATATACCCTTAAGTGCGAAAGAATGGTCAAAAATCTCCCTATGCGCCTTAATAACTATAACTTTAAGGCTGATTACTACGTGGTAAACATGGGAGACATAGATGTAGTTTTGGGGATGAGATGGCTCCATGCTATTGGCAAATTCACTCTTGATCTTCGTGAGATGGAGATGAGTTTTGAGGTAGAGGGAAAACTCAAATACTAAAAGCCATTATAGATAGCAGTTTCAAGATGTTGTCTTTCAGGAGGATGGAGAGCCTCATGCATCACAATATGGTGGATTGGGCAGTTGAATGTGTGCTTATGTCGACTCAGGAGGGGCAGCATAAAATAGAATATCACCCGGATATACAAGAGATCAGAATTAAACATGGGAAGGTTTTCAGCGACATTCCACCAGGTAGACCTCCTGATAGGGGTATTGAGCATACTATAGAGCTAGAGGAGGGCGCTAATCCCGTGATGATTACTCCAAACAGGCATCCGAAACGTCTTAAGAATGAGATAGAAAAAAACATTAAGGAGTTGCTCACCATGGTTCACATTCGGCCGAGCAAGTCACCATTTGCCTCCTCAGTGGTTTTAGTCAAGAAAAAAGATGGTACTCTTCGTATGTGCATCGACTACAGGGCTTTGAATAAGAGAGCCATTAAAAACAAATACCCTATCCCACGGATCAATGAGTTGATCGACGAGCTGCATGGTGCTTGTTTCTTTTCAAAAATTGATTTCAGGTCCGGTAATCACCAGATCTGGGTGCATGAGCAGGATATAGAGAAAACGGCATTCAGATGCCATTGTGGGCACTTCGAGTTTGTGCTTATGCCATTTCGGCTAACCAATGCTCTAGCCAATTTCCAAGCCACAATGAACAAAATCTTCCAGCCGTAGTTGAGGAAGTTTGTACTTGTATTCTTTGATGATATACTAGTGTATAGTAGAACGTGGGAGGAACACCTTGCTCACTTGGATGCAGTGTTGGGAATTTTGGATAGAGAGTCTTTGTATGCAAAAGAATCAAAATGTGACCTTGGTGTAGCAGAATTATTATATCTGGGTCATATTATTTGAAATATGCCCCTTAATTTTTTGCTTGATTTTCAGTATCAATTACAATGAAACACGCACCAATTAAGGTCAACTCCAAAACCAAAACGATGCGGAATAGTAACTCTAACCAAGAATGCGCCCTAAAACCACTGAAGGAAGAGGGGCGGGCATATGGTCAGAGGATCCCTAGGATCTAAATAACTCAATACTGAAATTGATTACAACTAAAAAGTAAAAGATATAACTCAACGCCAAGAATGTGCACACAAGATCCTTTTGAAGGCAAGGTGCTAACATATGGCGGAGTACTTATAACAAAACTAAAAGAACTTAGGCGATGAACCAGCCATGAAGATTTTCGCTCAACCACTTAAACAGTGGGGGGAATCCTACAAACAATTCAACTAATTCATCCGCTGCGGCGGGCATCCACTCATGAGTGGGGATTCACCACTTCTCAGTGGGTATTAATGAGAGATTAATACGCTTCTTTTCCACACTAGCGGTAAACCATCGAGGGGTTACAATGTGAGAATTAAACACGAGTAAAGCACTAAAGAATGACTGAAACAGTACTATTGTTTTTAGTCTTACAATGTAAAGAACTACTGCAAATTACAAGTGATTACAATAGAATCTATGCACAAATAAATATATGAATTTCCCCTCAAGAATCTTTCAATTGTTGAAGTAAGGAACTGAAATCAAGGACTAAAATAAATGTGATATAAAATCTGCAAACTGGAAGTCTGAACCAACAAACATCAACACACCAAAATTGATAAATCTCTTACCACACTTCAAAAACTTGAACCAAACTGAAAGTGCATCACCTTTAGAGCTAGGCAACCTTGAAACAAGCAATTTTCAACTTTCAAACTCAGCAGATCCAACTAGCACGTTTTCCCAGGCAAAGATGAATGGTACGGCCCTAGGAGAGGGTCGACCTCTCTTATAAAATCAACCACTTCATATTAAATTCTGATATTGTACCAAAAGGGGGGACTCAAGCATACTATTTGAAGGAATCAATACCCATGTGCAAATTAAAATCACGCTTGAAGCTGTATACAAAATTGTCTTTCACCCATGTGTTAACCAGCAACGTCAAAATGCTCACCAATTCCACAAAACTCCACCAAATAACTTGAAACAAATTGCTAAAGCTTTTAAGGGGAATGGCGCCCAAGTTCCAGCCCTAAAACCACTTCAAAAAGCTGAATATTATTTGCTGCACAAATTCCAAGACAACCAGCAATAGTACGGCCCTCCTAGAGGGCGATCCCATAAAAAAATGATGGTTGCAAGATAAAATCTGAAACTCTACCAATAGAGGCACCTTGAACATAGGAAACATTATAACAAATACCCATAATGATATAAAATTCTCTCAAAGAGTTGTAATTGAAATTTTACTTCAGCCATTGAAAAACCAGCAAGATGAAAACTAGAAATATCTCACCAAAACTCCACAATAATGCTCAATATGTACTTCTGGATGAAGCACACTCTCAATCCACCACCTAGGGAACCATAGTTTCAAGCGCGAACAGTGGAGAAAATTTGCTAAGCTATCCCTTCGCCGAATTCTGGATTTCAAACCAGCAGCATAACGTTATATTATTTCCCAAGATAAAGAACTCTTCTCAAAGCCTCAATATATAAGCTTCAATTGGCAACTGAATCACTTCAAATTCCAAGAAGTTGAATCACTTCAACTTCCAAGAGGGACGCCACCTTTAAGCATTTTACTTTTTGAAATAATAAAACTTTATTCAACCTCCCTTTAGGCGTTCAACTTAATAATGCAATAATAAAGCATTTAATAAATCATTAAATGCACAATTGACCCCATAATGTCCCCTCTTTAAAAACAACATGAAGTTATCACTCCTAGGCATGGGGTACAACTGAGTAACATAAAATTGACTAAGTATAAACTTAGTCCATTGAGATAACCAAAGCCAAACTAAAACTGAAGATAGCAAGATGACTTGAGCTGAATTGTTGATGATGCTAATACCAAATTTCAACTTACTATAAATAGTAAGCGCCCGGAAAGATTATCAGATTCAGATGCATAACACACCACCCTGGAGGTCCCTGAAAGACCTAGAGAACCCCAAAGACCTTTTGCAAGCAAACCCTTGAAAAAGCATCTAAAAGAGGAAACCCTAATTTTCTGCTTCAACTTAGCCTACGGATTTCCGGAAATAGGCTAAATCCAATGGACGAGCGTAGGGCTAAAATGGGGACATTACAGTCCGCCCTTCTCAAAATTGTTTGTCCTCAAGCAATGCCACCACACTCCAAGGAAACAATTTGATCCTCACTATGTCAAGTAGGATCCCAGGGTCCCAAATCCATCTCCATATAGACCCATCATGCGGACGCTACACCACTCTGATCACAAAAACATGATCAATATCCCAAGACTGCACTGCACTCCTTCCAAACACATGGCTTAAACTAATTGTCCTGGAGGAGCTAAAATCATCATCCTGCAGCATCTCATAACCTGTAAACTCTGAGGAGTCAAAAACAACAATCCCACAATCTGATACATTCCTAAGCAATAAGAAAAAAAGTCTTCTCAACTCAAAGACATGCTCCTCATCATAACTCCTCATAACATCAAACAGAATCACATCAGCACATATGACTCTTCCAACACTTCTTGCAAAGAGAAGAGCAACTCCTTGCAACAGATCCTCCATCACATCCTCAAAACTCCATGAAGATGTATAATGCCTTCTATGAAGCAAACTAATATAACTAAGATAACTCTCAAGGAAAACTTACAAATTTCACCTCACGAGTCTCTAACTGGTGAATCCAATCAAATACTAACTCACTGCCCCAAACATTCGTATAGGAGAAAATGCATAGAAGACCATTGTTGAGCATTAGAGAACATCCCATACATGAATTTTGGCTGCATTGAAACAATCATTTTCTCATTTGAGGCTCAAAATCAGTCCTAATAGTGGACTGGGAGGTCAGAAAGTGGAAACACCAACCAACTAATAGGTCTGATTTAGACATTTTGAAATCTGATTTATGAAAAATCAGCATCCCAAACAAAAAGCAGTAGCTGCAATATGAAAAATCTCCAACAAAATAAGCACATCTGCTCTTGAATAAAGCTGATGGCACCCCTATCGAAGGTCCCAACGCCACCATAGACCAACTTTTGATCATATTTCCTTCCCAGAACACCAATTTATGATCAGAAAAAAAGAACCAATGACAGAAAAAAGAGGCAGCAAACATAAAACTGAAATTTTGACACTTATCTGTCCATCCAACCTTCTTTTTATGCATTCCATTCTTCATAAGAATATACTTGAGATCCCAATTACTGTCTTTCAATTGAAGACATTTCCCAATACATGAGCAAAGAATCACAAGTACATTCTAAAAATAATGTGTTGGTCTATCCAATTGAGAATTACCTTCTTTCCAAGTAATGCCAGGATCCCAAACTAACAACCATGAAGAACCACTTCTCAAACGAAGAACTGCTCTCACCCGAATACTCTGATTTGCTCATTCCATCTGAATTGCCACTTCTTGAAACTCCAAGAAGTATTCAACCAATCTTTGTTCATTGAAGAGAGCGAATCTGTAATGTCCCCTTCTCAGCAGTGATTGTTTCTGTTGACCGTTGGCCTATTCCGGAGACCCGTAGGCTATGCGGATGGCGAAATTAGGGTTTCCTAGTTTTGAGGAGGTTGTTGCTTGGAGTTTGGGATTCTGTTTGCGGTTTCTTTCTGGGTTTTCAAAGAGCTTCGCAATGGTGTGTTCAGTTTGGCATTCCGGGCAATTTCGCGAATTTACTATTTTTAGTAAATTCTATTTCTGGCAGTGGACAGTTTGGGTTCAGTTCAGTTGGTCTCCTTCTTCGGTTGTTTCAGCTGGCACTTCAATTTTGGCCTTGGGCGCATTATTCTTGGAGAGATAAGTATTTTCCTTATAATATTATATTTTAATATTATATGACCCTTTTGTATAGCAAGCACAACTTAAGTTGTTTTAAAAAGAGGGACTTTAAGGGTCTAGGCGCCATGGAGGAATAAGTTATATTTTATAAAGTCAAATATTGAGCTTTTGAAAAAGGACGCCTATATGAAGGTTTGACTTTATTTTAAAAATGTGAAATAAGCAAAAGTGAAAATGGACGCCATCTTTTGGAGGGAAAAGGTGAATTTGAAATTAGGGTTTTGGGCGCCCTCTGGAAGCTTCTAGATGTTTCTCTCTCGTCTATATAATCAGGCCTCAGCTCTTCATTTGGCATCTTTTGTCTACTACACCGTTATGCTGCTGGATTGACTTCAGGCACTCGCTTCGAGGAAAGCACACCTCCTAGCATTGGCTCATCTTCTTGCTTGAAAGATAGCAACTAGTTGAGAGGTTAGCTTGTTATTGGTAGTTTTGCATTGTAGTTGAGTTCTATTGCATTTAGTGATGATGTTCAAGCATTTTGTCGTGTTTTAGTGTTGCTGATGTTGCATTGCTGTAGGCATGTTTTGCTCATAATTCAAAAATACAAAAAGATTTCATTGTGGGTATTGCATATTTCCATTAGTCTTGCTTGGGCGCCAATTATTGTAAAGTTTTGTGATTTTTAATCAAGTGTTGGAATTTTAAGAAGAAATCGCCCTCCTCTAGGGGCCATACCATTGTACCTTCATTGGGATTTGAGCAGAAATTAAATATCAGTGTTTTGGGGTTGTTTTGTGTCTTGAACTTGGGCGCCATCATCTTAGTTGTCATTTGCATCTATTTACTTGCATTTTGAATGAGTGGTGTGAGGTTTGTGAGCATATTTTGGTGTTACAGTGTTGCTGATAACAGAAAAACAGTCCTTACTCTGTCATAACAGCGAGCTTAAATTAATCTTTTTAGTTAATTGGAAGGGAAGCTATTGAGAAGACCTGAAGCTATCATTCTATATTGATGTAATGTTGAAGACTCTCTTATATTATGCTTAACTGATGAATTTTCTGATATTGTAAGCTGTACAATAGTACTGTCAGCATCTTTTAACATTTTCGCAATTTCTTTATATTTGTACTGCCCACTGAACAAGTGGAAGAGGCTGGCTTGCCGCCTATTTCTGTTTTGCATTGTAATTTCCTAAAGTCTCCGCCATATGGTCACCTCATATTCGTCACGGATTGAGTAGCACATACTTGGTGTCGAGCTAATTTTCAGTATTGCATTAGATAGGGATCCTCTGACCGAATGCTTGTCGTTCACCGGCGCATCTCGTGGTTAGAGTTCTTATTCAGCATTTTCCTTTGAGATCCTCTGACCAATGCTCACACCTTGCCCACATTGGGATCCTGGTGTACATTCTGGTTAGAGTTACTTTCCGCATCGTTTTGAGTTTCTGCTAACCTTAACGGGTGCGTGTTGCATTGTAATCATTTGTGAAAATTCAAAAAAATTTGGTCCGGTTCATTACAGAATCCAGAATCTTGTGATATGACTTGCCGGAAAGATTCCATAAATCCTTCATCAAATACAATTCTGAAATCAATCATTCTAAGAGAAGATGAAGATGTACTAAAATCTGACAAGAGCCTCACAAGCATCCTCATCAAATGATGAATAAAACCTTCATCAACATGCCAATCATCTCTTTATTGATGAACAATAAAAATCTCTTCATTCCTTTGTGATCCATGAGTTACCATTTCTTGTTGAATGGTTGCACTAAGAGCAGCAGTAGATTCAACTTCATGCAATTCACATATCAACTCTCCAATGCTGGAAGACAAACTCAAATTTCCTCCTTCAATAATCTCTGAAGCAAATTTTTCATCATTTCCAGAAAGAGGATTTACATAAACCTTATTAGCACCTTCTTCATACAAGAGATTGTCAAAAGCTTGAAAAACTTGAGAATTTGAATGCTTTGGTCTCTCAGGACAGCATTCCAAATCATATGTTTCTTGTATGAGATCAAGCTCATCAAGAATTACTTGAAGCTCCTCTGCTCTTCTTTTGTTTTCTTGCTCCCATGAATATTGAACAGCAGAAATCTGATTCCCTGCTTCAATTAGAGTCTCATGCACTTCTTGCAACTTTGCTTTGGTAAGCTCATTCCATTCCAATGCCTTGTCAACAATATTGGCCACTATGTCTTTGTCACGAATGATGTGCAAAAGACTAGATTTAATTTCCTCCAAGGCGAATTTAATGGATCTCATATCATCAATTGAAGTGCAACATACAACTTCTCCCCTAGGCACATCATAAATCAATTGTTCTACATGCCTATGAATTCTATCTAGTTTTGACAAAATTTGAATTCCATTTTCAGCAATCTGTGAATTTGAGCTGCATTCTTCATTGGCTGGCTGAGATGTAGTACAACTTTGACGGATAAAAATTTCAAAAATAGTTTGAAATGTACTCCTCAACTTGTCTTGCATGTGATGAATACTCTTCATCATTCCATCCATAGTTCCTTCCAATTCCTTAGCTTTTTGCCTTAGCTTGATTTCAGGTGAAGAGAAATATGCCTTATAACTACTAAAAGCTTCTCCTTCCATGTTGTTTTCTACACATGATTCAAAGGAATTGATCAAACTAGCTTTGAAGTGGGAAGAGACTTCAGCTTCCTCTTTCTTCTTCTCCTCCTTGATTTGACTTTCAAACCAGCATTCTCTGGAATTGTGAAGAAGCAAATTGCTAATTGAACACATATCTTCAACTAACCGAACTTCTCCTTCATCTGGATCTGCACTTATGGCCTCTTCATGCATCACAGTTTCAACTTCTGTTTCCAAAAGTTATTTCTTTGAATCTTCAACATGAAGCTTCTTAACACAAGTCAACTCACTGTTCTCCTCTGTAGAAAACAAGAGTACCTCACTAGCCTTCAAGGCTTCCACTGACACATTACATTCTTTTACAAAATGCTTGAGTAAGTTCAAATTCGTGGATATCCCTTGAACTTTAGCAATGTCTTCAAAGGGATTCCAACTTTCATCCTCCTCTTCAGCTTCAGAAATCTCTTCTTTATTTTTAACAGTCTTCTTCAAAAGTGGTTTCAAATTATCTTCACATTGACTAAAAATTTCTTTAACTAACAAATCAACAGTGGGAGAAATCTGCTCTTCACGTTTATAAGCATCCAAGAGAAGAGTTTGGACACTTTTAGGAAGACTATCAGCTTCTTTAATTGTAGAGATCAGAACATTTATGACAGCTGCAAGCATACTCTCTTCTTGCTCACTCTAGGTCGAGGTGAAAAAATAATTAAACAAGTGATAAATCTAATTCTCCATCTCCAATTCTATCAATAAGATGCAAGCACCAACTTCAGAAAATGTCTTTAAAACAGCTGCTCTTCTTGAAAACAAACTTCTACTAGTTACATCCAAATCTTGAAAACTTTCCACTATCATATTTAATATGATCTTCATAGTTTCATCATCATAGGGCAACTGGGGAATTTCAATTCTTATTATCTCCATGAAACAAAAAGAAATCAGCAACTTGGTTTCTTCATCAGGATGCCCCAACCAATAGGGCTATTTCAAGGAATTCACTGCAGGAGCTAGTGCCAACTCCATTTTCTCTGAAGGTGATAGTTTCACTTGTCTCAAACATTGTTCTAACAAATGAAGAATGTTCTCTTCATTTTTTCTTGACTGAAATTCTTTGCCAAGTCTCTTTCCAACCATAAAGAGAGTCTCTACCAACTTCATCTCTTCTTCATTAGCCATGCCTAACTACCAACTTCTAGATACCACAAGGAGTTGAACTAGAATCTATTCTGACTTTTGGTGTAGTACCGGAGATCTTCGTCACTGAATTGCCTAAACATGAAACTCTGATCAACAGGATGGCAGGATCTTCTGCTCTAATACCACTGAAATATGCCCCTTAATTTCTTTCTTGATTTTCAGTATCAATTACAATGCAACACGTACCCGTTAAGGTTAACTCTAAAACCAAAACAATGCGGAATAGTAACTCTAACCAAGAATGCGCCCTAAAACCACTAAAGGAAGAGGGGCGGGCATATGGTCAAAGGATCCATAGGATCTAAATAACTCAATACTGAAATTGATTACAACTGAAAAGTAAAAGATATAACTCAACGCCAAGAATGTGCACACAAGATCCTTTTGAAGGTGAGGTGCTAACATATGGCAGAGTACTTATAACAAAACTAAAAGAACTTAGGCGGTGAACCAGCCATGAAGATTTCCACTCAACCACTTAAACAGTGGGGGGAATGCTACAAACAATTCAACTAATTCATCTGCTGTGGCGGGCATCCACTCATGAGTGGGGATTCAACACTTCTCAGTGGGTATTAATGAGAGATTAATAAGCTTCTTTTCCACACTAGCGGTAAACCATCCAGGGGTTCCAATGTGAGAATTAAACACAAGTAAAGCGGTAAAGAATGACTGAAACAGTACTACTGTTTTCAGTCTTACAATGCAAAGAACTACTGCAAATTACAAGTGATTACAATAGAATCTATGCACAAATAAATATATGAATTTCCCCTCAAGAATCTCTCAATTGTTGAAGTAAAGAGCTAAAATCAACGACTGAAATAAATGTGATATAAAATCTGCAAACTGGAAGTCTGAACCAGCAAACATCAACACACCAAAATTGATAAATCTCTTACCACACTTCAAAAACTTGAACCAAACTAAAATTGCATCACCTCTAGAGCTAGGCAACCTTGAAACAAGTAATTTTCAACCTTCAAACTCAGCAGATCCAACCAGCACGTTTTCCTAGGCAAAGATGAATGGTACAACCCTAGGAGAGGGTCGACCTCTCTTATAAAATCAACCACTTCATATTAAATTCTGATATTGTACCAAAAGGGGGGACTCAAGCATACTATTTGAAGGAATCAATACCCATGTACAAATTAAAATCACGCTTGAAGCTGTATACAAAATTGTCTTTCACCCATTTGTGAACCAGCATACTTTTTGAAATAATAAAACTTTATTCAACCTCCCTTTAGGCGTCCAACTTAATAATGCAATAATAAAGCATTTAATAAATCATTAAATGCACAATTGACCCCATAATGTCCCCTCTTTAAAAACAACATGAAGTTATCACTCCTAGGCGTGGGGTACAACTGAGTAACATAAAATTGACTAAGTATAAACTTAGTCCATTGAGATAACCAAAGCCAAACTGAAACTGAAGGATAGCAAGATGACTTGAGTTGAATTGCTAATGATGCTACTGCCAAATTTAGACTTACTATAAATAGTAAGCGCCCGGAAAGATTATCAGATTCAGATGCATAACACACCACCCCGGAGGTCCCTGAAAGACCTAGAGAACCCCAGAGACCTTTTGCAAGCAAAACCTTGAAAAAGCATCCGAAAGAGGAAACCCTAATTTTCTACTTCAGCTTAGCCTACGGATTTCTGGAAATAGGCTAAATCCAATTGAAGAGCATAGGGCTAAAATGTGGACATTACATTATTAGTGTCGAGGGTGTGAGGATGGATCCTGATAAGATCCTAGCTATCATCGATTGGCCAACTCCAAAGAATCTCACACAGTTGCGCGGGTTTTTGGGGTTATGTGGTTTCTACCGCCGGTTTGTCAGCGGCTATTCGCGTCATGCAACGCCTCTCACGGACTTGATGAAGAAAGGTGCTTTCATTTGGACTCCGGAGGCACAGGAGTGCTTCATGAAATTCAAACAGATTATGACCACTTGTCCCGTTCTTGCTCTACCAGACTTCACGAAGCCATTTGAGCTTCAATGTGACACCTCTGGTGAGGGAATTGGTGTTGTGCTTATGCAGGAGAAGCACCCGATTGCATTTGAGAGCAAGAAGCTCAGGGGACTAAAGAGAGGGTATAGTATTTATGATAAAGAGATGTTGGCCATTATGCACGCTTTGGCCAAATTCAGACAATATCTCATTGGCAGTAAATTTTGTATAAAAAACTGACCATAATAGTTTTAGACACTTTTTGGGGCAGCGAGATCTTAATGACCACCAGCAGAAATGGGTCAGTAAGCTTTAGTCGTATGACTTCGACATTACATATTTCAAGGGGACTCAAAATGTCGTCGTCGATGCTCTATCTCGCAGACCACACTTGAGCACTATGGTTCAGATCTCAGAGGATTGGAAGCACCTAATTATGGCGGAATACGCCAAGGATACATGGGCATCTGGGATCATCGAGGGGTCAATTCAGGACAGCAGATATGCAGTTGTCAATGAGCTCATTATATATAAGGGCATGATATATTTGACGCCGAGGTTAGAGGTGAAGAGTATAATACTGAGGGCTTTCCATGATGTGCCTACTGCAGGACACCCAGGATACTTCAAAACTTACAGGCAGATCAAGGAGAGGTTTACATGGAAAGGACTCAAGGCCGATGTCCTTCAGTATGTTAGGGAATGTCCAGTTTGTCAGCAGAACAAACAAGAGCACACTTACCCGGCAGGTCTGTTACAACCACTTCCGATTCCTAATAGGAAGTGGGAATGTCTGTCCATGGACTTTATTACGGGCTTCCCTAAAGCCCAGGGAAGAGACTGTATATATGTGGTTGTAGATCGGTTAACAAAATATGCCCACTTCTTTCCGATCACAGCTACATACACGGCTACACAGGTGGCAGAATTGTTCTTCCGAGAGGTTTTTAGATTGCATGGGTTGCCTCGGACCATAGTCAGTGACAGGGACAGCTGATTTATGAGTCACTTTTGGCAGGAGGTGTTCAGACTCTGTGGGACCGAGTTAACCTCAAGTACCAGCTATCACCTGCAAACAAACGGGCAGACAGAGATAGTTAATAAATGGGTGGAAGGTTATCTCAAAAATTACATAGCTAGACAGCGGAAGGCTTGGATAAAGTGGATTTACCTCTATGAGTTTTGTTATAATTCCACTTTCTACATGTCCATACAGATGACCCCTTTCATGGCGTTATACGGGTATGAAGCTCCTAGCTTCATCGACCTTTTGTTTAGTGATAGCAGAGTGTCTAGTGCAAGAGACTTGTTGCAAGAGAGTCAGGACATTATGAAGGCTCTCAAGGAGAATATCACTAAGGCACAAAATCAGCAGAAACAATTTGTTGATCAAGAGAGGACAGAGAGATCATTCGAGGTGGGAGATATGGTCTATTTAATGTTGCAGCCGTACTGACAGTCTACACTCAGGAAAAGTGCTTCTGAAAAGTTGAAACCACGCTACTATGGACCTTTTCGGATTATCAAGCGAGTGGGTGAAGTAGCATATGAGTTAGAACTCCCAGCAGATAGCCGAGTTCACAATGTCTTTCATGTATCACGCCTCAAGAAGGCATTGGGACATCATGTGACTCCATCAACAGTGTTGCCACCCCTGGATGATGAGGGGAAACTGATTCTTGAGCCAGAGGCTATCTTGGATTTTTGAGAGAGGCGGGTACAGAAACGAACTATAACAAAATATTTGGTCAAATGGAAGGATTTGTCAGTTGAGGATGCCACCTAGGAAGGTGAGGAGATCTTACAGCACCCAACGTTGAGATTGCTTGAAGGCAAGCAATTTCAGGGAGGGAGGACTGTAATGTCCCCTCCAAAATGAGACATCTGTATGCAATAGATTAGCCTATCATTGTGACCCTCGTAGGCTAATGAAGGTGTTGAGAGGGTCTTCTGAGGATTGTATCACCTCCAGCGTTCAGTGATGATTAGCTCTAGCTTTCATTTGAGGCTTTCGGGACTTAGTTTGCTCAACTTACTATTTATAGTAAGTCAAACATGGACAGAGTGGAACCCTTACTATTTTTAGTAAGGCATGTGATCGGATGAAGAATCATCAAATGAGTCCCCAATTCAGATCGCATATTAAGAGTTGATGAATTTAAGGAGTTATTAATGTTATTTGGCTTAAATAACATTAATTAATTAAAAGGGGGTATTTTAATGTTATAACTTAAAGTTATAACTTGAGGGTCAAAACGTCATTAAAAGGGGGCCAAATTAATGAATTAATTATTAGATGCCAACTCCTAAGTTTCGAGTGAAATATTAAAATGATGAAAATAAATGACATTTTAATGTTATTAATTGCCTTTTTGGAGAAGTTCGAACTTCTCATGAGAGGATATATATTTCACTTTGAGGTTATTTGATATTCATTCGATTGATGATTTGTTGTTGATGAAATTTGTCTGAGAGTGGAAGCCAAGGGTTTTCAATCCACGTGCCATTGAAGAACATTACTTCTTCAGTGTTTGCAGCCATCTAAAGCAGTGAAATACCTGTTGAATTTGGTATTTTGGAGAGCATCATTCAGGTGTTCTATTGAGCAGATCGGAGAGGCCAAAAGGTCTGGTTTTAATTGTTAGGGATTGCAAGATTGGAAAGGATTGCTTGTTGAATTATCATTTGCAGAAAAATAAATCAAAATAAGAGAGGTACAGCCTGTGTTTTATCAGCCTTCTTGCAGCAAGGTCGATTTCTTCAAGAGAGGGGCGATTTCATTGTAGAGGCTTCAAAAAAATCAACAAAAATTGTAGAAGGGGGTGCCAAAACCCTAGGAAGCCAGCCATACCACCAGCTATCAAAAAGGCAGCCTACAGAAGGAAGATCGAGCCATTGCATGAATTGTTTTTTTGGCTGGAAGTGAAGAACAGCAGCTGCATGTTATTTATTTATTTCAGGTATGCTTGTCTTTGCCTTGTTTTGTTGAATATTGATCAAATAAACATATTTTGGACGGTCTATTATCATAGTGGTCTATATTTCTTTATGTTATGCATTTCTAGATTTTATATCAGCATTACAAAACACAAAAACAGAAAAACCTTTATAAAACTATCAAAACACAAACAAAAAAATCAGCATCAGTAAACTAGGGCATGGAGTGTTATTACAAAAGCAGAAAATTTTGAAGTAAATTGCGACCTGTGAGAGAAATACTTGGGAGTAGAAAACTGAAAACTTGTGAAGATGCTAGATGTGCCAAGATGAGTATCTCCCCTTCACATCTATCACCTCCATCTGCAATATTCATAGTGCTTACTCTGTAATTCACAGCTGGGAAAAAGAATTAGGAAAGTTTGACTAGCTGTAAACTGGGTGAGAACTGTTTGAGTTAGGCCACCAAATTTGTAGGAAAGTCAACAAGATCAAGATTAACAAATTGCTTTCAGAACTCATTACACATGAGTTTAATGTATATTCACAGGAATTCACACCTTTTCTTACTGTACGGCATATTTCACAACTATCTTAAAAGGGATGTCTTAAGTATTTTAAGGTAATTTGCAACATGAGACAATATCAGACTCATATGAAAATCTGGG
>VDFB02007172.1:0-15899 GCA_007258455.2 Sequoia sempervirens | reverse complement strand
ATTCAATGAGAGGACTAAAATCCTCCTTGGTGTTTTACATATTCCTATATTGACTAGAAATTTATTTTTTGTATCTAAGTTGAATGATTAAAAAATGCATGTAACATTTGATAAGCATGGTTGTATATTGGTGGGAGGAAACTTGGTGGTTGCTATAGGGACAAGATTGAAAACTCTATTTAGGCCAAATGCCACTACTTTATGTAAATTCACTTATGTGACTAAAAAAATTGAAAATACATGTATGTTTTGGTATTGTAGATTGAGCCACATAAGTGAAAAGGTTTTGAAAACTATTATAAATATATATTTTTTTGATGCTTTCTCCTATTCTAATGAGTGTACTGATATTTGTGAGCATTATGCATTTGGGAAACAAAATAGAACATTATTTCTTTTATGAAGTAATAAAGGAAAGAGTAAATTAGAAATTATTCATAAAAATATTTTCATACTATTAGATAATGATCCTTTTGGAAAATATTGATATTTTGCGACTTTCATTGATGATGTTTCAAGATATACATAGATTTATTTTATGATACGTAATATGAGGTTTTCACTAATTTTAAGGAATTTAAAGTTTTAGTAGAGAATTAATTAGAACATAAAATAAAAGTATTGAGATTTTATAATGGAGTGGAATATTATTACAAGGAATTTGATGAGCATTGAAAGCAAGTAGGTACCATAAGGCAAAATAGTACTCCTTACACACCTTAATATAATAGAGTTGTAGAAAGGATGTACCAATCTATAATGGAAAGAGCCAAAAGTATGTTAAGTGATGCATATAGTTGGATAAATATTTTTGGGAAAAAGCTATGTATACTGCTCATTACTTGTGATATATATGTCTCATTGCAATGCTCTTGATTTGACACCTTATGAAGTGTGGACAAGTAAAAAACTTTTTGTTTCACATTTTAGTGTTTTGGCTTTGATAATTTCATTCATGTGTCTAAAGAAAAGTGTTCTAAATTTGGATCCAAAGCATATAAATATATTTTCATTGGATATGGTGAAAATAGTAAATGTTATAAGCTTTGTGATCCTCTAACAAAGAAAGTTTTTTATTATAGAGATGATATTTTAAGGAATTTAGAGCTATTTTTTATCATGAACACCCACCAAATAAAAAAGGAAAAATACAATGCATTTTAAATTGAAGCAAGAAGATGCACATAAGGAAGAAAAAATAATGGATTTGAGGATGGAGAGGAAGAAGAGGGCTCAAGTGGGACTTATGAGTATTATGATCCTGAAGTTATTGAAGAGGTTGAGCATGTAGAAGAACAAGAGGAATAACCCCTTACTCCCACCTTGAGAAGATCCATAAGACAAAAAAAATAGTTGATAGGTGTAAGGGGTAAAAGTGGAATTGACAATCAACAATGAATTCAAACAAAGAACTCAAAAACATGAGATAAAACCCACATACCAATGAGATCAAATTATCAATCAAGCCATGAATTCAAATAAGGGTTATATAATCAAATCAAAACACAATTGAATCCAAAAATAAGAAAAATCTTACCATCCCATTGTGGAGTAACTTGTGTTAGTTGAAATGTTGGATTGCTTCAACACAAAGCCTCCATGATAGCTTGCAAAAGCTTGATGTGTGATGACCTAAATGCTATGATAAATGCTCTCAATTGCTCAAGATGAATGCTCAAATAAATATGAATAGCTATGAAAATTCTACATAATGAATGTGAAGGATGAAGGGTTATTTTATAGACTTTACGAAATTAGATCAATGACCTAGATTAAGAGGTGTTGATTTGAGATCAAAGGCTGAGAATAAAGGAGAGGAATTGATTATCCAGTTAACTGACTGCAACTCGCTACAAGATTCTAGTTAACTGGTTGCATGAGATATTGATTGAAGTGTTAAGTCAAATGATTGATTAGAAGACTTTGAGCGAGTGAGAGTTAAGATAATTGATTGATTAGAAGAGTGGTCAATCAATATTAGTTGACTGAGAAAGAGTGTCAGTTAAGATTTGAGGGAATAATGCATGATATAATTAATTAATTATTGGAGTAACATGCAAGATAAGATTGATTAATAAATAAAATGTTTATTTATTATTGGATGATGTTTGAGATAAAAGAGGAGAATTAAATAATTAATGTAATTATTTAATTTAGAAGTGAACAATAAATAATTAAATAAATAATAATAATTTATTATGTTGAAGGCATTCCCTATATAAACATTATCAATTGAATTTAATGATTGATGGTTGAGAATGTGGTAGAATGATGGTTGACCATTGAAAAGATCTGACCTTCATGAACATTATCGGCTAACTTTAATAATCAACGAATGACGATTGAAAAAAATCTAACCATTTGATAAAACCAATATAAAATATATCTTTTTATAATATTCTTAATTTAATATTATGAAATAAAATTACATTTTATATATTTTAATATTTTTTAGTATAGTATTATAATATTTAGATATTATATATTTCACATTTATATATACCTGCTAATTTTTTTTAATGTAATCACTAGAGAGGGTAGTACTCCATTATATTCCTTGAGGAGAAAAATACAACAGTTCAGGACAATAACAAGTCTTTCACAAAAATTTCGTTAGAAGAAGTATGAGGCCTAGCTAGACAAAAGCCATCTTCCTGGACAACTATATTTCATATTAGACCCAAGTGATCCCTTGAAACCACCCCTACCAGCCGAGATGCACCCAACACTCCACACTTCCACGCCCAGTAAGTAGCCCCTGCATCAGCCAACGTTTATGGCAGCATTTGAAGGCATAAAACTTCCAAAGTAACCAAACGACCCTTGGAAAAGCTTCTCCCCGAGATTACACCACTGAGGCAAAGAAAAATAGAGGTAATGTCCCCTGGCAAGGGAATCCTGTCAAGATAGACAATCTGAAAGGATCCAACACCAAGCTACAAAGCTGAAAACCGCATCAATTGAAAAGCTCTAACCGGCTTTGTCCCTAGCAACATAATCCCCAACATTTAGCCACAAGTTAGTGTTAAAAGAGGACCTTATTGGAGAGTCTTGATCAACGCCAAAGTTTTCCAGCAGATCGGCAACCATATTTTCCTCCCAGAAGATGTGGCAAATAGAATAGTCTTCAAGATCAGCTAAAAGAGGTTCGATTAGACCAAGCCACGATTGGAGGTGCCAACTCACAGCCTTTTTAGAAGATGCAACATGAACAATAATTTCAGAGTCCCCCTCAATGTCAATGACTTTAATGTTGTTATCAACATAGTATTTTAGCCCTTCTAGTAGACTAGCCGCTTTCGCCATGCTGTTTGTACCTGTTGGTAGTTTAATTGAAGCAGCCCACACCACATCACCATTTGAGTTCCTTAGCACGAAACCCGCTCTTGATGGACCCGGGTTACCCCTCGAGGCCCCATCAAAATTCAATTTGAGTCTGCCCCACGGAGGCAATTCCCATTTTGACTTTGCTCTTTGCGAATTATTTTTCATAAGGGAAACTTTTGGGGGATTTATTAAGGGCCAGTTCTTTACCATTGCCCCGTCCCAGGTAGAGAAGAAGTTGTACCTCTTGTTGGAATCCTTTGAGTTATAGTGTTCACTTATCCCACTTTCTATTTTGTTGATCACCGATCCAAGCGGCATAGACTTGTCTCTGAAAATTATCGCATTTCTTTCGCGCCACAGTTGCTAGATAATCATCACGAGGATTTCAAGCTAGAGACATGCCAATATAGAACCTTTACTTAGATACGACCAAGCTTCAAAAACAACCTTTAGAGAATTTGGAAGAGGACCTTGCCAATTCAGCTTCCTGAAAAAGTGAGACCAACATTCTTGTGCAAAAAAACATTGTACCAGCATGTGGTTAGTTGATTCTTCTTCATGCAAACAAAAAACACATCTAGTAGTTCCACCGATGCTGCCTCAGGCGTCACCCGTGATAAAATAATGCCATGGAGCTCTCGGCCTGCTGCTAATGCCCGTTCTTTAAAACAAAAATTGCCTAGCAGTCAAGTATTCTAACCCAAATATACTCTTCCTAACCTGTCTCCCTTCCCCGAAAGCACTCTTCAGAGCTCCACCTTAATCCAAGGCTAGCTATTAAAAAGAGCTAGACTGGAGTCACCGCACACCACTTTATCATTTGATCAGAGCATCCGTGAAGGAGATACGTCAGTTTAATAATTCCAGCTCCAGAAACTTTGGTCTGGGGCTAGGCATGTTCAACACACCTTCCAGTGTGTGCTCCTCCTTCCAATATCAAGCAGAAAGACACAACATGACTTTTTACTCCGAGGGCGGCTTTGTCAACCCAGCTACCTCCTCCATTCTAGAAGATTGATTAAAGGCTCATAGCCACTAAGAATCACGCCAAATGATGCTTCTTGGCACTATCGCACAGCCCATGGAGGTGATTCTACATTGGAGGCCTGTAAATCCAAGAATGGAAGTCTCCAAAGGGTTGACTCTCCTCGGATTTGCGACTGTTAAAATCCTATCCTCATCCATCAAATCCAAGTATTTTTCTTTAAGGAGCTTCCCTCACTGGTCATCAGGATTTGCAAAGACTTTCCAAACTAGTTTCGCCCCGAGGGCCTTATTCTGTAGAAAAATATCTTTGACGTCTGCGCCTCCCTCCTCCTTCGCTCTTTTTAGCACCTCCCACCCTAGCAAAGGGATACGATTTGTATCATTCGAGCCATCCCAAAGCATGTGTCTCTGGACGACAATGATACATTTCTCGGCCTTCCTAGTCAAAGCCACACAAGCCAGCATGTAGATTGACACAACCGCGATGACCGATTTCATCAAAGTCAGTCTCCTAGCGAGCGAAAGCCGGCGTCCACGCCAATTTCCAATTTTGTCTCTGCATTTACGAATGGTCTCCTCCCACAATGAAGTCTTTGCCGCACCCAAGAACAGAGGAATCCCTAGATATTTGACTGGGAACACGCCACTCGAGAATCCCAGGGTTGCCTTTATTAATCTTTGGTTTCTTTTACCAACATTCAGAAAGAAAACGCTTGACTTGTCAACATTCACCTTCTGATCTGACTCAACCTCAAATAGATCGATGGCTTTTCTCATGCTTATTGCTTCATTTATAGAGCCTTCACCGTATAGTAAAGTGTCGTCGGCGAACATGTGATGAGAAATTGCTGGAAGAGAGTTAGAAATTTTCACCCCTTTCCATATCCAGCAGTTGCAAAGGTTCACAATATGGCAACTTAAGATATCCGCCAAAATGATGAAAAGAAAGGGTGAAATTGGGTCACCCTGGTGCAGTCCTCTAGCACCTTGAAAGAAACCACAGGGGGTGCCATTGATAAGTACTAAATATTTGGGCATGGAAATATAGCTGAAAACCCACCACAACCATTTTTCCGAAAATCCCAACTTTTGCATTGCTTTTAACAAGAATCTCCATTGCACCCTGTTGTACGCTTTGCTTAGGTCCAGTTTAGCAATCATACCAGCGTGTTTCAAAATTTTTAAGGAGTGTACCACCTCATGAGCAATCATGATACCATATGTTATGTTCCTGCCAGGTACAAACCCGCACTGTTCTTTTGAAATCACCCGTGGAAAAACCAGCTTCAATCTATTCGCCATCACTTTGGTGATGATCTTGTATATTGAACTGCACAATGCAATTGGTCTATAGTCCGAAAAATATCTACCGTCACCAACACGTTTGTTCTTAACTGATTGTTCCTTGACACCTTCTTTCCTTTGATTCTCTCTGGAGACGGACGACCGATCCTCTATAATCTCCGGCGAGATTGCCGGTGAATTTGCCGGTTTGATTCTAAATAATTGCCACGGATGTTTATATGATAAGAATCCCATTGTCCTGACTGACCTTTATTGGTTTTTAGAATGCTTGTGTTTAGAGGAGATGCTACATTTTCACCGCCTAACAGACTTTCAAAGTAAGCCACACCTAGGCGTTGGATTTCTTTTCCTTCTAAAACCACATTGCCACCTTCATCATTTGACTGCTTTATCCTGTTCCAACTCCTTCTGCATTTTGTTGAATTATGAAAAAAATTGTATTTAAATCACCATCTTGAAGCCATGTTTCCCGAGATTTGGACCGCCAGTAGATTTCTTCACGTGCCAAGACCTCATTGTAATAAGATAAAAGCTTTTTCTCTTTTTCATATTCTTCACATCTCATAACTTCAATCAAAAAAATTTCACCTAGAATATCCAGTTCGTGGAGTAGATAACTGCCTTTTGATTCCATGCTCTTCACAAAAAGAATTGAACTCCCGGGAGGTGAACTTGCCACCTCTGTCTAACCTTAGACATTTGATCTTCAGACCTATCTCATTCTCTTCCATATCTTTGAAAATTTTTAACTTCTCTAATGCTTCACATTTTTCTCTTAAGAAAGCAACCCATGTCATCCTAGAGTAATCATCAATAAGCAGCATAAAGTACCTTTCTCCTTGTAGACTTCTGATTCTATAGGGACTACACATATCAGTATGCACTAGCTCTAATACTCCATTAGAATGATGTTTTTGCTCTGAAAAGAAACTCTAGTATGTTTTCCCATCTGACATTCCTTGCATATTGTGTTAGTAGGCTTCACGAGCTTAGGTACATCTCTTACTGCTTGAGTGGAGCTTACCTTGACAATGTTATCAAAATTCACATGACACAACCTCCTATGCCATAACTAGATTTCATCTACTTGATCAATTAAACAACTTTCATTAGCAACACTCAGGTGAAAAATATTACCTCTTGTCTTTGTACCTAAAGCAATTACATTTCCAGAGCTTCCAAGTATCCTGCATCTTCCATCTTTGAACTAAAGATTGTAACCCTTGTCACCATCTTTCCAACACTCAACAGGTTATGCTTCAAGCCTTCAACATAAAGGACATCATCACTGTTATTTTTACCACCAAGACAAATGGATTCACATAGAATCAAGGCACGTGATTATTATCTCTCAATCTTACAACCCCATCAATATATTTCTAGACTTGAAAAATTTTCTTTTCGTTCTCACCATATGATGCTTAGAACGCATTGTCAGCCAACCCACCTATCCTTTTCCACCTGAGTCAGTAAGAGCTTAAATCTACCAAATTCAAGAGCCACCGACCATTTCTTCCTTTCTTTGATAGTAAATGAAAACCCATTCATCTTCATTTCCATTTTCTTTATTAGATTCTTTATCAGTCACACCTTCTTCAGCATAATAGCATTTCTTTTGAAATCTAGGCTTGTTAGGCTTAGACCTAAGAACTCTTTCAGGACACCTTGAAGTAAAATGACCTATTTTATTGCAAGAGAAATATTTAATAGGAAACTTTCCTTTATACTTACCTTGTCCTCTGCCTTCTTTCTATACAAGCAGTACTTCCAACTCTTCTATCTCTCTTTCTTCATCTTCAAGTTGTTTCATCTCTTCCTCATACTTGAATGTATTTCTAGAATTATCTCCCAGATCATATCTTTTCTTTTTTCTTCTAGATATAGAGGCCTTAAATACAAATTCAGTCTTGGGGGAAAAATTACCAAATTCACTCAACTTAAAGGCAACAAGTTTACCAATCAGCATATCTCTTGTCACATTTGTTACTATTCTGAGCTCTTCAATAGCATTAGCCTGTGATTTTTAAGAGGGAGACGAGATCTGAGCACTTTAGTTACAATTTCTTGTTCATGCAGGGTACCACCGACACATCTAATACCCATCACAAGTTCCTTTACTCTTTGTATAAAAGAGGAAATATTTTCATCTTCACCCATCTTCAAAGTTTGATACTTTCCTTTCAAACTCTGTAGCTTAGAAACCTTCACAAGTGCATCACCTTCATACAAAGTCTCCAGCTTCTTCCAGATCTCATGAGTTGTCTTCAAATCCATCACATTTGTCATTTTTGAATCCGTCAGAGCACTCAACAAAGCTTCAATAGCCCTGATGTTAATCTTAGCCTCTTTAATCTCATTAGGAGTGGAAGGACCATTCTAAGGAATAACATATATGTTCTTTGTAATCTTCTAGAAGGGTCACCAATACACCTCAAATGACACTCCATTCTGGCTTTCCACAAAGAGTAGTTTGTTACATCAAATCTACATACAATGACACTAGATACACTTAGCAATAAACCCTTTATTCCACAATGATTGATCATCAATGTACTGAGAAAGAAACCTTCATGACCTTCATTGTTCCACTGTCAACCTGCAACTCTTTCTTTAACAATTTTCTCAATATCCTTGACATATACAGCCTACAATACATCAATGCTAATAGTGTTGACATCAATGACAACCACATATCAGCAACATAACCACAATATCCAATAAGAAGAAGATGGTTGTGCTCAAAATTTCGAGGCTATCGTTGTATTATGGAATGTGATGGGTGTGTATGGATTTAGAGGGGGTATAGAAACAGTGGTGGAAAAATGGGATGGGGTACCAAGTTTTGGTGTCCAATTTATGTTTTGGGTAAGATTATTGTTTTGTGTACCCAAAACTGTGTTGCCTTCTATGTTGGGTGTGAGACCATGGTTTTTTGTAATCCTAGTTGCAAGACTAGGATTTGATGTTTGACTTGGCACAAGGGATGGAGTAGGTTTATTTATAGATTAAGTCAATCCTTGTGCCAAGGGTTGTGTGACAAAATTTGGGAGAATTGAAGTCATATTCTCTAAAGTTTGTTCCCTAAATATTTCAAAGTCAAATGTATAAGGGATTTTAGCCCCTTCTTTTGCTAGAGCTATCATGTATTGGGTAGGGTTCTTTTTCATCAAAGTGTTAACAATGTGGCTTGTCTTAGGATCTTCTTGATATTCAAGGAGTTCTTCCTCAGTGAGCTCAATGGGTTGTTTGTGACATCTTCTAGCTCATACCCTTTATCTAATGGATTTTTTGGCTATTGTGAGGGGGTATAATGGCTCCTCAGATTGAATTCTTGTGGGACAAAATCACTTGTGGTATATATTTTTTGGTTTGCTCCATTTTTCTCTTGTGGTGTGATCTTGTTGTAACCATAAATTGTAAGTCAACTAAGGGAGAGGTGTGTTGGGATTTATAGTTTTGAAACTCTCTAGTTGACTCAAATTTAGATAAAAGGGACCCTCTAAGTTTTTTTGGACCAATGATGTGAGTGGACGATGAAAAAGGTGAATGATATGGGGGATGAACTTTCTAAACTTTTGGAAAACACTTTTAGATTTAAAGGTTTGATGTTTTGATTTCTTGGATAAAAGGTTCCAATGAACTTGTAAATCTAAAAGGTAGACTTGTGACCTTTTAAGATAGACTAGTTCAAAAGGGATGATGACTAACTCAACTAAGTGTATGGAAAAGGATTCATTTACAAAAAAATAGCTAAGTTAGGGGATTGGTTTGATGTTAGCCTAAGTCTAAAATGTTGATGTGTCCAAAAGTTTCTAAAGTTGTTTGTGAAGTGGAATATAAAATGTGTTGTGAAATGGATGAAATGTTTTGACCCAAAATGTGTTAACTTAAAAGGGACCTTTGTTTTACAAGATAAAGATGGTGAGAAGAATGCTTTACCTCTAAAGTGATAAAACCTTAAGAACTCATTTTTTTGGAAAATAACTTGTGACTCAATGTTTGTTGGATGACACTTTGATGCAATGTTAGCAATACTTTCCTTGTTCCAGAGATAGGGAAAAATTTGAAGCTCTAGAGAAATTCAAGATTTTTAAGGCTATGTTGAGACAGAGACAAGTCTAAAGATTAAATGTCCGAGATCAAATAGAGGTGGAAAATTCACTTCCCATGAGTTTAATTCTTTTTGTGAAGAGCATGGGATAAAGAGACAATTATCTGCCCCGTTGACCCCTCATCAAAATGGAGTTGTGGAAAGGAAGAACAAGACAATTCAAGATGTTGCTAGGACTTATGATGTTGGAAGGAAATGTTTCGCATATCTATTGGAGAGAAGCTTTGAGTACTACTGATAGTAATCTGTATTTCAAGATTGATCATGATAAAGATTTGATTGTTGAAGTCTTTGTTGATGATATCATTTTTAGAGGAGATGATTGTTTGTGCATGAAGTTTGTTGATGAGATGCAAAATGGGTTTGAAATGTCTATGATTGGAGAAATGAAATTCTTTTTGTGATTGCAAATTACTCAGCGAGATAAAGGGATCTTTATATCTTAGTCCAAGTATGTGAAATAATTGCTAAAGAAATTTGGTATGGAAGATTCAAAGCCAATTGGCACACCTATGGTGATTGGATGCAAGTTGACACAAGATGTTGATTCTTGGAAAGCAAATCAAACTAGATACAAATCAATGATTAGTGTATTTCTCTATTTGACTCAAACTATACCTGATATCATGAATGTTGTATGCATTGTTGCAAGATTTCAAGCTGATCCTAAGGAATCTCATGTGACTGTTGTGAAAAGGATTTTCAGATACTTAAAGGGGACAGTTGATTTTGGCCTATGGTACCCTAAAGATGATGACCTTACTTTCAGTACTTTTACTAATGTTGATTGGGCAGGTGATGTGAATGACGTAAAGAGTACCAGTGGTGGTGCATTTTCTTGGGAAAGAAGTTGATTTCATTATTAAGTAAGAAGCAGAATGCCATTTCTTTATCTACTGCAGAGGCAAACTACATTGTTGTTGCTAACAATTGTACTCAAGTATTGTGGATGAAGCATATGTTGAAAGATATCATAGTTGTATATGATGAACCTATTACTATATTATGTGATAATTCAAGTGCTATTAAAATTTCTAAGAATCTGGTGCTACATTCAAAGACAAAGCATATCTATCAAGATTCACTTTCGAGAGTGAGTGAAAAGGAAGTTGATTGAGTAGCATGTCTCTACCAAGGAACAAACAATACATATTCTACCAAGCGCTTTTCTAAGGATACCTCTCTTTGAGTATCCTCAAAGGGAAGTTAGGTGATTACCTCCTAATCAACAAACTGGACTCAGCAATCGCCTATGCATTTCATAGTCATAATCTTGATCCCAAATCGATGTTGTTGTGGTTGCCACCGTGGAGTAGTCAACAAGTTCAAACATGTGAACAAAAGCTTGTGTGGAGAAAGATAATGTGTAATTTTCTCGATGTAAAAAAGGGGAAGAAGAGTCATGTGAAAAACTTTGTGGGGAGACGAGTCATGTGAAAGAGTTGAGGAGAAAAGAGTCAGAATCTAAGGGGGAGAAAGTGCCAAGAGAAAGTTGTGTTGATGGTGTTTTCACATCATGTGTTGCCATCAAATGCCAAAGGAGATTGATGTTTTAATATGTGATTGTTACCATGTCAACACTATTGGCATTACCGTTCCTCTCAAGGCCGTATATGTCGACATAGCTATTGAAGAAATTGTAATGAAATGAGTTGCAGTTGTCAATGACAAGGAAGTTCAATATGCTGTTGAGCTCAAGACGCTGATGATCAAAGCATTGTATATTAAATTTTATCATCGCATATCTAGTTTATCCATGTTAATTTTAAGAGATCCGCATGAATATTTGATCGAGTCATGAGCAGTTGTGTTCTGAAAAAAAAATTGTTGCTTCAGTTGGTGTTCCTGAAAGAAGATGATGTGATTCTAGAAACTTGAGTTGTTGTGGATGCTTCTCTGATAATTCATGATGTTTTTGGATGTTTCTAGATCATGCTCTATCTTTGTTGCACCCTCGCATTGATCTGTGCTCGCGGATCGGTGATTTTCTCTTGCGTGTTCATGTTTTTCATGTTCATGGCGGACATGGTGATGGTAGCATGTTGTGGATCTTCGTGGAATAATTTTGAAGGTGTTTCATGTTTGAGGATTTTATTTTGGGTCTTCACTATGTTGTGGCCTATCTTGGTTGATTCTCATTGAAAATTATTTATTGTTTTGGGCCTACCAGCTTGCATATGTTTTATTATTTTGCACGACATGTGGCTTATGTAATCTCTTTTGCATATGTATGTGTGGATTTTTTATTCCATTCTAAGGAATGACCAGATGCATGTGCAAATAATTGCCTAATAATTCCCCAGCTGTAGAAGCAAAGGTAAAGAAGTGTTCATGTGCTTAACCAAAACCGTAATCGCATTAGCGTGATATTTTCTCCTCTACCAAAATCTTGTGGATGTAACTGAATGTTTCTATAAGACAATGTTTCTTCCTTTGGGTAGTAAGCCTTGTTGTATTTGAGTAGTGAGCTCTAGGAAGTGTACTTGAATGCATGTGTATTCCCCATTTATTCTGGTAATTCTTTATACTTTTAATAGGGTATAAATTCTGTGGATTGACCTCCATCATGGTTTTCCACGCACCGGTTTCCACGCAATATTGGTGTTATGTGTGTTTCTCTCATGTGTTGATGATTTATGCTTCGGTTATTAATCAACTGAATAAGCTAATAATCTTTTAATAAGTTTATTTTTTGTGATAACCGATTCACTTCTCGCTTGTCGGCCTTGTGTTGTACAACAACAATTGGTATCAAAGCTAGTTCCTTGAAAGAAGTTTGATAGCTTGGGTGATCTGGGATGGCGACATATAAGAAGGATAGTCTGAGATTTTATGGAACAAATTATTCTCTATGGAAGGCTCAAATGGAGTGTCATATGAGATGCATTGGTGAACCCTTTATTAATATTACAAGGAATAGGTATATCATCCCACATAATGGTCCTCTACTACTAGTGAGATTAAGGATTTTGAGTACAATATCAAGGCTAAGGAGGCATTGTTGAAGTGCTCTGACTGATCTGAGATGACAAATGTTATGGATATGAAGACTACTTATGAGATCTGGAAAAAGTTGGAAACTTTGTATGAAGGTGATGCACATGTGAAGGTTGCTAAGATGCAATTCCTGAAAGGGAAATATGAAATATTGAGAATGGGTGATAATGAGAACATTACTTCTTTCATGCATAGAGTGAATGAACTTGTGTGTAGTATCATATGTGCTGGTGGAACATTGGATGAATCAGAAATTGTTGCTAAAGTACTCAGACCCTTTCCTGTTGCATATAAATCCAAAGCTACTGCTATTGAGGAGATCCAAATTATGACAAATGTAACTGGAGACATGTTGATTGGTAAGCTTACAACTTTTGAGTTAAGTGAGTTTGGTGATGCTCTTCCTAAGATAGAATCTATATTCGAAGCTACTACCTCTAGAAAGGATAAGCAGCGATATGATCTAGGAGAAAGTTCTTCTATAAAAATGTTCAAGTATGAGGAGGAAATGAGAGAGATTGAAGAAGAGAAGAGAAAACTAGACGACCTTGAAAAAATTATTGTCAAAAGGGAAGCCAAAGGAGAAGGTAAGTATAAAGGTAAATTTCCTATTAAATGTTTTTCTTGCAATAAGATAGGTCATTTTTCATCAAGGTGTCTAGAAAGAGTTCCTAAGCCAAGACCTAACAAGCCTATATTCCAAATAAAGTGTTATTATGCTACTGATGAAGGTGTGACAAAGGATGAATTTGATAAAGGGAATGTAAGTGAATATGAATGGGTATTTATTGCTATCAAGGAAAATGATCTTGTACCTACTGAATCTACTAGTTGCTCAAATGTGGAGAAAGCTCTAGCGGCCAAAGTTGAAGAAAAAGATGAATGGGTGATTGATAGTGGATTCTCTCATCGCATGATAGGTGATAAAATAAAATTTGAGCCTAGAAAATTATGATGGTGGTGTTGTAAGATTTGGTGATGACAAAGTTGGTGTAATTTGTGGCAGAGGATCCATTTCTCTTGATGGTAAGAATAATACTGATGATGTTCTATATGTGGAAGGTTTGAAGCACAATCTCTTAAGTGTTGGACAGATAGTTGAAAAGGGATACAATCTTCAATTCAAGAATGGAAAGTGTAGAATATTGGGGAGTTCTGAAAATGTGATTACTTCAGGTACAAAAACAAAAGGTAACATCTTTCACCTAAATGCTACTAGTAAAATTTGTTTGATTGCTCAAGTTGATGAAAGTTGGTTGTGGCATAGGAGATTGTGTCATGTAAACTTTGACAATATTATCAAGATAAGTTCCACTCAGGAAATGAGAGATCTTCCTAAGTTGGTAAAGCCTACTAATACTATATTGAAGGAATGTCAGTTAGGGAAGCAAAATAGAATTTCATTTTGAAGCAAACAACATTGTTCAAATAAAGTGTTGGAACTTGTTCATACTGATTTGTGTGATCCTTCTAGAATCATAAGTTTACAAGGAGACAAGTACTTCATGTTACTTATTGATGATTACTCTAGATTGGTGTGGGTTACTTTCTTAAGGGAAAAATCTGAAGCTCTAGAGAAATTCAAGATTTTTAAGGTTATGGTTGAGATGGAGACGGGTCTGAAGATTAAATGTCTGAGATCAGATAGAGGTGGTGAATTCACTTCCCATGAGTTTAATCTTTGTTAAGAGAATGTGGATAAAGAGACAATTATCTTCCTATTTAACCCCGCCAGAAAATGGCGCTGCTAAAAGGAAGAACAAGACAATTCAATATTTTGCTAGACTATGATGTTGGAAGCGAAATGCCTGTACATTCGCTGGAGAGAAGCCTGGAGTAACGCCGATGGGGCAATATGTATTTCAAGATTGATCATGGAGAAAGATTTTATTGTTGAAATATTTGTTGATGATATCATTTAGAGGAGATGATATTTCAAAAGCATGAAGTTGATGAGATAAAATGAGCTTGAGATACCCATGGATTGGAGAAATGAAATTCTTTTGGATTGCAAATTACCAAATTTGTGATGAAAAGTGATCTTTATATCTTAGTCCAAGTATGTGAAAAAGAATTCAGCTAAAGAAATTTGGTATGGAAGATTCAAAGCGAAGCTGGCACAACTCATGGTGATCAGGATGCAAAGCTGACACAAGATGTTGATTCCGGAAAGCAAACGAACCAGATACGCATCAATGATTAGTGGATTTCTCTATTTGACTCAAAAATATACACCGATAATGGCTTTAACATTGTGCATTGTTGCAAGATTTCAAGCTGATCCTAAAGGAATCTCATGTGGACTCTGTGAAGAGGGATTTTCAGATACTTCTTAAAGGATAGCTTAAATTATGGTACCCTAAAGATGATGACCTTACTTTAAATACTTTTACTAATGTTGATTGGGCAGGTGATGTGAATGACAGAAAGAGTAATAGTGGTGGTGCATTTTCTTGGGAAATAAGCTAAATTCATGGTTAAGTAAGAAGCAAAATGCCATTTCTTTATCTACTGCAGAGGCATAATACATTGTTGCTGCTAACAATTGTACTCAAGTATTGTGGATGAAGCATATGTTGAAAGATATCAGAGTTGTGTATGATGAACCTATTGCTATATTATGTGATAATTCAAGTGCAATTAACATTTCTAAGAATTCAGTGTTGTATTCAAAGACCAAGCATATATCTATCAAGATTCACTTTTTGAGAGAGAAAGTGAGTGAAAAGGAAGTCTGATTGGAGTATGTGCCTACCAAGGACCAGATTGCAGATATCTTTACCAATCCTTTTCCTAAGGATAATTTTGAGTATCTCAAAGGGAATTTAGGGGTGATTAACCCTCCTAATCATAACTAAGATGCATTGACTTGCATCAGTCTATGCATTTCACAGTCACATCTTGATTTGGATTGATGTTGTGGTGGTTGCTACTCAGGGGGAGTAGTCAGATGTTCAGATATGTGGTTCAAAGCTTTTGTGGAGAAATATAATGTGTACCTTTTTCATTGATGTCAAAGGGAGAGAAGATTCATGTGAAAAACTTTGTGGGGAGAAGAGTTATGTGAAAGAGTTGAGGTGAAAAGAGTCAAAATCTAAGGGGGAGAAAGTGTTAAGAGAAAGTTGCGTTGATGGTGTTTTTCACATCATGTGTTGCCATCAAATGCCAAAGG
>VDFB02007171.1:0-16441 GCA_007258455.2 Sequoia sempervirens | reverse complement strand
CCCCTTATGAGCATTTAGATTGGGAAGCAGATGACCTCTTGGCTGATCAATGTAAGGAGGAGGCCCTTTCTTGATTTTGTGTGTGTGTGTTTTGTGATGTGTTCCCCCCGTGTTTGTGCTATGTGTTCCTAGATAACCCTCATCACCCCTGTTGGTGCTTGGATCCAAGCTTGGATTTTTTGTCGTAAACCTTCTTCTATTTGTATCATTATTCTTCCATGTTTTTTCTTGATCATCATTATATTGGGGATGAAGCAAAGCATTGGGGGCATTTAGGCTTCCCTTCCATGTTGACCCATTTTTTATTTTTACTTTGTTTTCTACGCATTCTTCCTGATCTAGCTAGGGATTGATGATCTTTCACCTTGCATTGCGGTTACCTATTATTATATGAGCTCGAATAGATCTGACCCCACTAAATAATATCCCCCTCTACCCTTTGTTTGTATTTTCTTTTTTTTTCTTCCTCTTTATGTTTCTCTCTTCTTTTCTTGAGTTTTCCCTTCTATGTGTCACAATGCCTCTTCTTCAACATTTTGATTTTCAAAAAAAAATCGTTTCCAATGAATATTTTTTCAAAAGTCTTCACAAATTTTCTTTAGAATGACATTCTCAACTTGGAACCCTAACATAATGTGTTTCCTTCATCAAAAATTCATAAAGAAAGGATTTGAGGACCTTCCTTCGAAGTGGGAACAACTTTTATTTCCCCTCCTGTGGGGGAACATTCTTCCTTTCAAATTCCTTAATGAAGTGAACATCTTTCAAAAGGATTCCTTGATGATGAATCACTATAAGATGAACAATTTCTTTGAATTGTGTGTCCCTTGAGTGGACCCCCTTCTTCCTCATGACAGGTTCACAAGGGACCCTTCTTTCAAAGCCTCTATTCTGAATGGAATCCTTTCACGTCTAGCTTGGGGGCAACCCAACTAGACTTATTGTATTTTACCTTTCGCATCTAGCTTGGGGGTAGCTTGACTAGACCTTACTTTTCAAACAACATGTCCCTTGAGTGGACCCCTCTCCTTTGAAGGGTTCCCAAGGGACCCTTTTGAAAGTTTTACTTATTGACGATCTATGTGACTGGTCACTTTTGACATGTTCTATTTGCGGGTAGATGTGTCACCACTTCCTGAATATACAGAGTCCACTTTCTCAGGTTCCTCCATGTGAGAGATCTTGGGGGATACCTCCTTGCAATACCAATAACTTTTAGGGTGCTTTCCTTTGAGCTTCCTTCATGTGAGAGATCTTGGGTGTGGATCCCCTGTAGGACCGAGAACCTGTAGGGTGCTTCTTCAGTGTTTTTCATGCTTGAGTTCATGGAGAATACCTTCCCTATAGAACTAAGAGCCTATAGGGTACTTCCTTCAATATTCTTCATGCTTGAGTTCATGGAGAACACCTTCCTTGTGGGATCGAGAACTTGCAGGGAACTTTCTTGGGGGTTGTCTCCTTGTAGGTTCGTGGGCCTGTAAGATGCTTCATTTTCTCCAACTTCATAGTTTTGAGTAGAGATGGTGTCCTTTACTTTTCCTGCACCTTCAAGTATGTCAGACTGAGTACTACTTCCTCGATGGTTCAGGTATACATCACTAACTTACTCTCTTCTTGATCTACTTTACTAAGCATTCATCAGTACTCGTGCTCACTAAAGTGGGGGAAAAATGTATAAGAGTGAATTTGCATCGCCTATGCAAATCCCCTTCTTGCCCTTATCCACTTTAGAAAACCAAGTTTAGAGGCTTAATTCCACTCGAACTCATTTTTGGTAGTCCATTTGGTGCTTGTTTTGATCGTCAGTGGATGTGTTTCTATCAGGGATCCCCGTGCAGAATGTTTATGTCCCTGGTAGATTCTTGCGGTGGAACCTGCAGAGGCATTACACTTCTCATTGGCGATGAAGTTGTAATGCCCCCTTCGGTTGACTGACCCAAATATGGCCATTTTCTCCCATTCCTTCTTCAAATTCACCCCTTCAACATTCAATCCAACTTCTACTGAGCTATTGGACACTTGAAGCTTCCATACTCACACTTTAGCATCCATTCTCACTCACTTCAAGCATTCAAGGATTCCATTGCAACAAAAGCTTCACTGTGTCACTTCAATAGAGCACGTTTGGGACCATGCCATTGCAGTAGAGGCTTGAGTTCCTCTCATTTCTCCCCTAAGAAACCTTGAGTGCTCTTGGTGGAGGTGGTAAGATTCCCTCTCCTCTCCTCTATCACTTGGTTGAGTAGTATAGCATTGCTTTGTAGTGTTTGTGTTTTCTTTACTACACCATTTCTTTATCTCATTTCCTTGCCTGTCTATGGAGGTGGAAACACCTAAATGGGGGTCTGACTGAGGAAGGCCCCTATTTAGCCACACAACATTTTCCCTCTTGTTGTGTGTAGGTGTGTGTGTGCTGTGAGGAAGATTAGCTGGAGAATGAATTCCTTGGTGAGATCCTTCTTACCCTTCTTACACTTGTTTTTCTACTTTATAACATTAGAGAATACTTTTTTTATTTACTCATTTCATTTTGGCCTTTTAGTTGAGTAGCTAGGCTGTTATTTGTTTTGGTGAATTCAACCTTGTCTCTACTATTGTCTAACCGTACAGACTACAACACACTTTAGAGGCACCAACACGTTGTGTTGTCGTCCAGAGACCACATTGACGTCCTCAGGCAGAGAGCTCCCTAAGGCATAGAGTTGAACCTAGAAGCTGACTCACCTAGCCCCACCTTAGAACTCAAGATTTTATAGTGATTGTAGGACCTCATAATCCTCATCATTCTCATCCTCGTACCCTACGTGTTGTATTTATCTAAGGTAAGTTAGGGTAGCCTCTCGCATCTTGACCCTCCATGACTTGGGGTCTTGCACACGGCAATCCTCCTCTCTTTCAATATGTATATATATATATATAAGTATACATTTATATATGTATATGTATTTGAAATTTTAAAAGGAAATTAAGAAATTAATGTAATTAAAAATGTAAATTCTTTAGCACATATTATTGCAATAAATCCATAAATTAAATGAATGTGTGTGTATGTATGTAGATAAAACATATCCATAAATTATTGTATTTGAAATTGTAAATTTTTCAACACCTACACTTGGAAATCAATCTAATTGTAAATTGTAAGTGTAAGTTTACAATGAATAAGAAAAATGATTATAAATGAACACAATTTCTACTGGGTCACAACTAAAGTAAAGTCTTGAAAGACTTTACTAGAGTTGTTAGCTTACAATTTGACATGCTCTTTACAACCTCCTAGCCATTTGACATGCCCGCCACAACAAACAAATATAATAGAACAAACATAAATAGAAAATAGTTAATGAAATAAATAAAAATGCATATTAGTTACTAAACAATAAAGAACAATAATTGAAACTTAGATCCATATCAACAAAAAATCCTTAATTATGTGGTTTGTTGACAAACACATTTATTGAATTTCCCACCATGAAAATTGTTGCACCACCTCTCCTTGTTCTCTTGTGCCTACAAGAAAATATTAACAACCAAGGGTAGTAACAACCGAGGGTAGTAATGAAAAAACATCATATGACCTTTGCAATAATGCTTGTACAACAACATATAATTAAACAAGTTCAACATCTTAAAAGTTCCATAAGGAAAACATAAATATATGTAAAAACATATATATGTGAATAGAATTGTAAACCAACATATATTCAAGTTATATTCATTGTTTCTCATCACCCTTGGATATATGAGGAATGTGCAAAAGATACCAATCAATGCTTTGTAGTATGGAGAGGATATTAGCAGAGGAGAATAATTGTGAATGTCATTTGTTGTTGTCCCTCTTATTTATTAATTTGAATATGACAATTGAATGCATTCAATTTGGTTGTTGTATTTCAAATTTGAATTTGTTAGATCATTTGAATTTGTAGTTGCCATTTATGTTGGGATTTTAAAGGTGTATTGACAGAATTTTGTATGATATTTGGATTCGATGTTTATTTAGGGAGCCTTGTATATCAATTATTTTTTGCATGTTTGTATGCATGCATATAGCCATAGACACATAAGCATACATGCATACATTCATATAAACATATACTTACATATACATTGCAGAAAATCACTGATATACATTTTAAAACATAAAAGGGCCCTAATTGTGTCACTATTAACATGAAATTACAACTATTTTATCATTGAAATCCACTCCAAAGTCAATGGGTCTAATTCACATTAGCACCTTAGAGGTTTATTTTGGAACCCATTAAAAATAACACCTACACATATACCCCAATTATTCTTCTTTTCGGGTTTGATTATTGCATATGACTGATGTATTTTTTAGGGTATCCCACAAATTTCCATCATTCGACTACATGCTGGCTAGAAGGTTCTCTAAGGTGATTGAAGGTATATATATACATATACATACATACATATATATATATATATATACATACATACATATATATATATATATATGTGTGTGTGTGTGTGTGTGTGTGTATAAATACATGTTGTGATATAAGAGGGATTCGCTACACATGTGTCCCTTTATTCTCAAGAGATCACACTGAACGAACTACCCTTACAGACCTCAACATAAGCAAGTCAATGAAAATCTAAGAAAAGCATACCTTAAGTTGTGTTTCAGAGAAAGTTATTTCAAATTATGAGAGTGAAACCTCAAGATTTCCACCTCAGACAAGCAAGCTCTTTGAAAAAATATAGTAGCATGGTTTTAGGATGCTAGCGTGGTGCGCTATCATCTAAAAGGTGTGTTGGCATGCTAAGCAATAGAGGGCTCAGGAACTCAAGTAGACAAAACCAAGTTTCACTTCTAAGCTCAGGTTTAGAATGTACCGAGTGAAATAAACAAATAGGAAGCCAAAAATTTATAACAAGCATAAGGGGATTCAGAGGGAGCTTACCTCTTGCAAGAAGTTCAACTCTTCACTCCAAGCTCCTCTTCACACCTACACACATAAGAACAAGGGGGAAAATGTTAGGTGGCTATATAGGGGTTTTCCTTAGTCAAACCCCCATTTTTGTGTTCCCACATCCATAGAAAACCAATTTGGAAAGGAGTGTAAATGAAGTAGAAAAATCGTGTGGTGAAAGCAAAAATTGCTCAGGAGTAGAACCTTCACCATGAGATATAGTAAATGAGTAAATAAGGAAGGAACGTGAAAGAGAGAGAGCATTACCCACAGTTCAAGACCCTCTCTAGAGCACACAGATTCATCATTGAGTGCTCCTATCAAAGATGAAGAGAACTCAAGACTAGAGAAAATAAAAAGAGAGCTTGAATGAATTACTTCCAAGCCCAAATTAGAGCAAGAAAGAGGTTTTTAATACATGTAAGGGTGAAAAAGAGTTGTTTCATTCGAAAACCAACTACTAGGACATGAGTCAAAAGAGTCAAGATTCCAGATTCCCCATTTCAAACTCAGAAAAATGCCAAGACACTAGTGCACCATGTAGATGCCTAGGCATCGTCCAGGCATCTAGAACCTTGATTTTTGGGAAACATGTCATTAGGCTTCTATTGCCCTATTACAAATCAGCATGGAGTCAGAATTGACTCATGGGATTTTTGTCATTAATGCCTTAGGATGTCATAAATTCTAGGTGCAAAAAAGTGGAATTACCCCTAGGTGCAATTCTATGACATTATATTTTTCCCCCACTTTAGTGGGCTTGATTTTGGAAAAAAATAGCCTCACTAAAATAGAGAAGAAAAATTTCACTTGAATTTTGAATTGTACAGATTTGCATGCTAAGAAAAAGGGACCATAGAGACCATTGAAGTCAAGCTAACTGATATTGAAGGTTCCCCTAGCATTTGATCTCAAAAAATAGCGACAAAATGGTCATGAAAATTTGCTCAAGACTTTAACCTGCAAAACTCAAATTTTGGGTCAACCTCAAAATATCAAAAGCTACAACAGATAGAAGAATGATCAAGAAAAATTCATTGATTCAGAAGAAAAATATGATCAAGAGGTGACTATATGCCCCCTCCCGAGTTTTCCCCCAACTTGGTGGGGTAAATTCAGGAGAAACTGATAAGCCACAAACTCTAGGAAAAATGGGCCCTGGGAGGCCTATATATTCCTAGGTGGACCCCCTAGAAGGGTCATTTCACTACTAAATTTGACACCATTTTCTGACAGACATTCGTCGATGGTTTGACAAATCTTTATCAAAGTAGCAACAAATCTGTTTTACCCCTTGAAAAATTGGGCACCTCTTCTCTCTTGGGGCACCCAAAACCTGGCAAAAACATTTTCATCGATGTTTTTTTGGTGCAAGCCTGACAACGAATTAAACATTGAAAAAACAACGCAGATTCATCGGACATTGGCATCATAAAATGGCTCAGATGTTTGTCAAAATATCAAAAAAATTGGCATCGAAAGAATACTAGAATTTCATCGTCAGCTCGACGAAATGGGCAAGTATTTACGACGAAGCCTTCGTCGTAGCTGAGCAACTTTGTCGGACCTTTTATTTGGTTCATCGTTGATTTATGTCACAATTGCGATGAAAAGGGAAAGGAGTGACAACGAATCCTTCATCGTAGCTAAACAACTTTGTCAGACCTTTTTCTATGATTCGTCGGTGGTATTCGTCGCAATTACGATGAAAGGTATAAGGAGTTACGATGAATCCTTTGTCGCAACTATAGCAACTTTGTCAAACCTTTTTGTTGATTCGTCGGTTGTGTCCATCAAAATTCTGATGAAATAATGCAATTTTTTTTAAAAAAAAATCGTTGAAATGTACCATCGGTGAGAGATCAATCAAGTCACGTCCCTTTGTATTCAAATCTTGGGCAATTATTTTATTTGAGCTCTAAACTATTCAAATATTAAGGATTTAATTAGCTATAAGATGGAAAATTGTTGTTTAGATATAATCCATCATCTTTTACATATCTTTATTCACTCCTAGTGCTTCAGATAAATTTGTGTAAATGAGACAGAAATGTGAATCTTTTATGACAAAGAAAATTCTTAAAAGGAGGGGGGAGAGAGTAAAGGGTAGGTGGCAAAAGAATGATTGAATGTATAATAAAGTATAACATTTTGATCATTATAACAATGAAATGGATCTTAAGTTTGAAGCATTAATATCATTTACAACATTTATGATCAAGAATGAATGTAAGTAGATAAACTTTTGCATACCTGTAGATGGTACAAAATTTCATGGTTAAGTTGAAGCCTCCCATCAACAACAAGATCCAAATATCCATGTATCTATCTCAATCGAGCCTCTAAAGCCTTAAGAGCTGTCAATTTTTCCACTAATCTATTATGCAAAAAAGTCAAATTTTAGAGTTATGTCACCACTAAAAATAGAAGAAATAGAGCTTTGAAACCAAATCCACACACAACACAATGTGGTATTCATACAAAGCCATACATAGAAACTAAATTCAGAACATTGGAATGGAAACAACTTAAAATTATGATGCAGAGCATGGATTCAGGGTAGAAAAAATCATTTTTCTACACCATAGTGAAAAGTTAGCACTTTCTTTCATCTTTGTATATTGGTTTGATGCTTCAAATGATGCATTTCTTATATTGAAAAGTGCATTACCTTATTGATCTTTTCTTTTTTTCGAGAATAGTTTAATATTCTCTACTTAATAGGGCCAACCACGTGGTGGTGGAAGCTCATTTGGCCTCTCCCCCTCCCCCCCCTCACATCACTCTCAATTCCCCATACCCAATCATATAGCATTAATCATTCATTCATCCATTAATAACATATAACATTCATTCATTCATCCATTAATAACATATAACATTCATCCATTCATCCATTAATAACATATAACATTCATTAATTAACATATTCACATTCATTCATTTACATATAATATTCATTTTTTTAGTTTTTACATATTATCAAAAATATGGTTTTCATGATATGATTATAATCACTTTTTTTTTGTTTCTTTTTGAAAGCTACATAAAGCTGAAGTGGAGTATCATTTTCTAAATCAATATCTGTCCCCCCTTTAGTTGTTTTTCCCTCTTCTTGTGATCTTAATGTACGCCTAGTCATCTGCTCATGACGTGGACACCGCCTCAAGGGGGGTCTACTGCAATAAGAAAGAATGTTAAACTGATATGTTTTTTTATTATTGTTACAAGTATTTCATTAATTAAAAGAACATTAGAGTGGTTCTCTTTACCTAATGGGTCCACATCATGTTCCTGAACTTTTGTTATAAACTCATGTTCAACATGCTGAACACCCTCTAAATCTTGATCTGCAGTTGAAACACGAAAGGTTACATTAATTAATACACCAATTAAAATTAAATATGTTTAAGAGAACATGAGAGTGGTCCTCTTTACCTAATGGGGCCACATCATGTTCATGATCTTCTCTAGCTTGATCATGCTCAACATGTTGATCATGCTCTACATGCTCTAGAGTTGAAACATGAAAGGTTACATTAATTAATACACCAATTGCAATTATATATGTTTAAAAGAACTTTAGAGTGGTCCTCTTTACCTTATGGGTCCACATCATGTTCCTGATCTTCTCTAGCCTGATCATGCTCAACATGTTGATCACACTCTACATGCTCTAAAGTACTGGGATGCACACCATGACCTTCATCTGCAGGTTGTGCTCCATCCTCACCAGGCTGCATTCCAATGTCATGTGCAATATTATCATTGCTTGAATGTTTAAAACAAATAGGCATGTAATTAATTTATGGTGGAAATTAATGTTGAATAGATTGTAGTCCATAGAAGCATAAATCTGCAAAAAATCCCGATTAATCGCGATTTTTAAAAAATATGCAGGCTAGAATATTTTTTCCCCAATTTTTTGAAAAAATCGTTGAATTTTTGGTCAATGATTATTTTATGTTTCAAACTGCAATATAGCCAAAAAAACGTGTTTAAAATCTGCAAAAAAACGTGAATAAAATCGACCTAATTTTCACACAAAAAAAACCATGAGACCATGGCTTGTTGCTTACTATTATGTTTTGATAGATTTTTTCAAGCATCCATAGCTTGTTTGAAAGCACTTGTTTTAGGATTTTAGCCATAGGAACAAGGCAATAAACTGTTTGATAAAATGATTTGGTAGACATGTATGAAAAATGCAGTAGCATAGACAAGGCAGTGAACTGCTTGAAAAAAATGTCTCAAAGAAATGTAGTCTCATGGTGATAGAATGCCATGACAAGCAAATTGCTACAAATTGTCATGGAATTCTATCACCATGAGACTGCATTTCTTTTAAGCATTTTTTCAAACAATTCACTGCCTTGTCTATGTTATTGCTTACTATTATGCTTTGGTATCCATAGCTTGTTCGAAAGCACCTGTTTTAGGTTTTTAGCCATAGCATGAAGGCGTTGAACTATTTGATAAAATGCTTTGGTAGACATCTATGAAAAATGTGGTAGCATAGAAAAGGTAGTGAACTATTTGAAAAAATGCTTCAAAGAAATGTGGTCTCATGGTGATGGAATGCCATAATGAATTCCATGACAAACATGAAACCACATTTCTTTGAGGCATTTTTTGAAATAGTTCACTGCCTTGTCTATGTTATTGCTTACTATTATGCTTCAATAATTTTTTTCCAAGCATCCATAACTTGTTCAAAAGCACCTGTTTTAGGCTTTTAGCCATAGCAACAAGGCAGTGAACTATTTGATAAAATTCTTTGGTAGACATGTATGAAAAATGTGGTAGCATAGACAATTGTCACCATCTGATATTTACGCAGTTGTAGTATGTTTTGTGCAATGTAATCAATGATATGAATATAACCAACAAAAATCTATTTTCTATAATTCATGGATTGAACTCTGTATTTTATTTAATCTCAATGTCTGTATGCTATGGAAATGCCATTAATTTTTTTTAAAAAGTAGTTTCTGACTATTTTTCTTCAATTTTTTGTTTTTTTTTGTAAATCAGATTTTTTCCCAATCTTTTCCCCATTTTTTCCCGATTTTTTCAAAAAATCTTGAACTTTTGGTTTGCCAATTTTTTCCCCAAATGATTAATGCTGCTATGGATTACACAAGTATTCAATTTTAAATAAACTTTATTGAGTTTATTTACCTTCCTATCAGATTTAGTGGAAGGTTATGTTTTCCCAATCAAGACTCTTAGGCATTCAGCCACGATTCCATAGCCTTGCTAGAAGGCAATCTCTAGGTCATCTTCTATGGGAACTCTGTTGAATTCAGAGCCCTACATTTTTGCATAAGATCATGAATTTTGCTTCTATGGTGTGATAAAACCAAAATTGTTTTCAATTTATTATTTGGATGGTATATTTCATTTATTGATACTTACAATTCATGTGGCTAATTTCATATAACCACTAGAGCCAAGTTTGTGATGACCGTGTTTTTCTAGTCTTTCCTTTGTTGCCTTTGATGTGTCAAGAAGCCTATGAAAAGTTTGAAATACGTTAGATATGTAAAAAGAAAGAGTAATCAATATATAATTACATTATTGATAGTATCACATACTTTCCTTGGCCCGATGGTGTCTTTCCTTTTTTCTTTTCAGCCTTCTCCTTTCCATCCGACACTAGGTCCTTCCACTCCCTCTCTGGAATCATGGGGGGATGCTTGTACTTTTTGTTCTTCTCTAAATGTGACCTATATTGGTCCCTCGCATACTTTAGATAGGTACCAACTTTCCTGAAGGACCTTGGTTCGGTTGAGTGTTTTATCAACTGAACAAACACAACTAAATGGTTAATGAGCTCCATTTTTAAATCTTGATTTTGGGCATTCCACAGTGTACATATGGTGGGCAAGAGATCCAATTTAATATCACTTAGATTTTTATAAAAAACATCATTTCCTACAAAATGATCATGGGATCAATAGTCTAAAAAGAGTGATCAATAAGTAAATTTCAATTGGATTATATATAATAATAATTAAAACATTTTAAAGTACCTAGGACCCTCTCTATTTTTATGGGAATGAAATCCTCGGTCAGATAAGTGTGACCGGAAATGTTCCCGTACTAGTAATACAGGAAGATCCAGGAAATGCTGCTAAAACATCACCAGTACTAGTGGCCTCTGCATCCCTAGGTACATATCCTGACACATGTTCTGGAATGTGTTCGCTGCCAGAGGGTACATTAACGGATATCTGCATGGTATGTGTTTCCGACATTTCAAACGTCAATATAGGTATGGATGATGGGGTCAAATGATGTGATGTATACGTAGGAAGATTAGGATGGACACTTGTACCAACCCCTACTCCTCGGGCAGAACTTGCAGTACCTTGATCATGGCCAGGAGCATCATGAGAGGGAGGTAAATAAACTAAAACACAACACATATTTTAGTTCATGATATAAAAGAGTACAAAATATAAAACCATGAATGAACTTATGTTATAATTAAAGACTGTAAACACTTAAAAATGACCTAGGCTTGCAAGCTCTATTTTTAACACTTTCGTTCTAGCATAATTATGACATTTAATTATGTTCTTGGTCCACATTCAGCTATTGATTAAATAATTCATAATTATTTAATTGATTCATGTCCTTTTATTCTTCATGATTATTAAATAAATAAATTTTATTTATTTATTCAATAAGTCTTTAATTGTCTAAAGTATTCCTTTAATTAAATAAATTTCTTAATTTATTTAATTACCTTTATCCATTTATCCTTCCTGATTATTAAATAAATGAATTTCATTTATTTATTTAATATGTCACTAATCCTCACAATTAAATAAATTCATTAATTTATTTAATTCTTAATCATATCTTCTAAATTGAATAATTAATGTTTAATTATTTAATTGTCAAAATTAATATTCCTCTCATTTTAAATAAATGAAATTATTTAAAATGTCATCACATTCTTAACTAACAGTCCATTTTGGTAAATAATCTAAAAAAATTATTTATTATCTCACAAAATCTATATTTTGAGTTGATTTAATTCAAATTGGTAGCTTTCTTCCAAAATCAAATAAAGCAAGCAGATTCTTGTTTTCAAAGCTGCTTTTCAATCCACCTTTTATCTTTTTGATTTTTGGTAACTCACAAAGAAGGCTATCTTTATCTTCTTAATTTTGAAAATCTTTATTTTTAAAATTAATTATCTCATATATTCTCCACCACCGATCTGATTTTCTCAGATGACATCTTGATCACTCATTTAAGGATTTTTCCTTAACCCTAATTAGGGATGGTCAGATTTAATCTTGTCCTCTGATTTTAGGTTTATGTCAAAATTCAATCTCATCTGTCCATTCAAAATTGTGTTTTCTATAAAATGTCAATTTTGATCATAATTTAGGGACCACTCTTTGATTATTATAGACATTATAGTCATTTATCATTTAATCATTTTCAGTCATTTATCATTTGTCATAGACATAATTCTATTTAAAATCTTCAAAACTTGCATAGGACAATGTCATAGTCAAATTGCTTACACACTCAATTTGAGGGCATCAATCATATGCTGCAAATTAGAAGGTGCTATGGAGGTGAATCAAGGAAGCTTCAACGAGAAATCTGGTATAATCATTCTTGTTTAGTTTTCATTGTGCTTTATAGTTATTTGGGTTTATTATTTATGCTATTGATTTGATAACCTTAATCCAAAAATTTACCCATAGTTACGTTGGTGAACCCAACATTTTGTAGAAAAATTTGTGTGTTTTTTTGTTTGTTTTCACTATTTTGCAGGTTACAGCCAAGAAGTCATACGAAATCCTGTTATATTCTTTTGAGCACAGAAAAATGGGTGAATAAAATATTTTTAAAATTTTTCTGGGTTTTGTATATCTCATTCTTTGTTTTCCCAAACATTAAATGTTTTAAAATTTTGTTAAGATTTGAGAAAGTTATGGCCATTTTAGTGATCACAGATTTTTAAGTTTTAGTTGTTAAAACCCGAATTGTCTTTTGTTTATAACACTTTTGTTTCGTAGGATTTTGCAAAAAAAATTTTGGGTTTTTAAGTTCTATGTCTTAGCTTTTCATAGATATATACCACTTAAAATTTTGTTAAGTTTTGAGAAAGTTATCACTGTTTTAATTTGTTGCTGTCATTAAATTTTTTTTTTTTGTTACTAATCTTTGTTGGCAGCATTTGGCAGTTACTTTTTGTGGGTCAAAGGAAAAAATTCAAACTCCTAACTCGTGGTTTTGCAGGTTTGAACATCGAGACTAAACATCAAAACAATGTGTCTATCTTTTTTAGATTAGTACATATTTCCTTTTGGTGCAATTAAAACGAACTTGTGTGTCTACATTGTCTAAGTGTGTTTGCAAAATGGTAGGTGAGTATGCTCTCACCTTGTGAAAACTCGATGATCAGAAAACCAAACACATTCTTTTTTTTTTATGTTATTACCCTCACAACTTAGTAATCGAAGTATCCTCTCCCCTTGCACTTTCGAGCGATCTCGGGTGTAAGAGAAATGGTTACTAACTCTAGAACTTGGGCCTATTCTGGCGGAAAAAATTACTCACCCCAGGATGACTCAGACCGGTAGCACCCTGAACCCAAGGGACTTCCAACTGGTATATAAAAGTGGATTCTTGGGGAAAGCCCAAGAATCACGCGGGTGGTTCTGATGAGATGGATCCAAAAGGGGACTCTCGCCGCATGGATCATGCTCCACGAACATAATGTTCGTATTAAATACCTCTTGTTCTAGAGTCTAACTTTTTTTGGCCATTGTTTGATATAGTGTAGGGTACAATATCATGCCCAAAGACACTCACTACTGATCTCTTTGAGTAGAGATAGCAATTCTTGGGAAGTCATTACCTAAAGAATCTGAATTTGGTGTGCTCGAATGACATTAATGAGCTGTGGAGGGGAGCCAATGCCACCAAAATTCTAAGCTATCTGCTCTCAAGAAGGAAAGGTGTTCATCACCAATCCGGGGTATATCGGTGGGCTATATCAAGTATACAAACCCTTGGCCTATTGGCCTATTAGGATCGTGCTTGTCCTATGTGTGTTTGCGTACACCAAAACATCATGCTTGTTAAGTGTTTTCTAGATTTTCAAACAATATACACAACATTCACAAATCTGGACACAAACAATCGACCTTAGACAACTCAGACTTTTAAACAAAACATCAAAACATAATCTCAATCCTCATTTTGAACTTAGACTTTGCATTGTCCATCATAGTCCTCATTTGGCATCTAGACTTGTCATTGGTCATTTTCCTTAGTCAACATCTTCATTGTCACCTTGGAATTTGGTATCCTTTCTTGACAAGTTTATCACCTTGCATTAGTCATTTCCCTTAGACAAACATCATTATCACTTTGCATTTAACAACATCATGGCATCTACCACCTTGTCTTTCCTTCACCAACATATTGATAGGCTTGCTAGTAAAGTTGAATACGAATTACTCTGTAGAGGTCAATACCAAGAATCCTTAGACTTTAGGATACAATTCCTCCAAGCCAAAAATCAATGTCTTTTGTACCAACAACCCATCAGTCCTAGTCCTCTGTCCATCTACCCTCACTACCAAAATTCACTTAACACCAGTCCTGTAATTAATTCATAACACACGTCCAGTTATCACCCTTATCCTAACTTTGAGAAGGGAAACCAAGTGTCCACTAGTCCATTCCAAGTCTCCACGTCATATGCTAGTCCTTCACCTATCAATCCTGTCAATGTCTACATGCCCTATCAACCATCTATCAACTCATGTCAAGTCCCCACATCATACCATATCGATCCAGTACAAGTCTCCATGTCCTATTTTAGTCAACCTTACAATAATCCAGTCCAAGACTCCATGGCATATCTGGTCGAAGTCCCCGTGTGACATCCTATGTCGTCAAATCCTAATCTAGTCCAAGACTCCATGTCATATCTGGTCCAAGTCTCCATGTCATACCCTTTTCCTTCACATACTCGTCCAATGCAAGTACCCATGTCATATCATTGTCCTTCATATACTAGTCCAATGCAAGTACCCATGTCATATCTTAGTCCTTCACATACTAGTCCAGTCCAAGTCCCCATGTCATATCCTAGTCCGTCATTCATTAATCCTTTTTAAGTCATCCCCTCACAAGCCACATCTAGTCATGAAAATTCTGTCATTACTCAAAGTCAAATCCCATTTAATAAACTTGAGGATACATGTCAAAATGAAAGCCCAAAGCATGACCTTATAATGTCACCCTCATGTCAAGAACAAGGTAGTCCATCCCATGACCCTATCTTTTTGTCCATCCATGAAGTCCTCCAAGATAATCATGACATCCAAAACACACCTCTCCTTGACAACGACTCTATTTTCGATTGTATCATCCACAACAACCCCATATTTGACCAAGACCCTACCATTGACCAAGAAGTCCAAATCCATGACAACCCCATCTTTGACCAAGACCCTACCATGGACCAAGAAATCCAAAATGATCCACTCTTTGACCTTTATACCATTTATGATCAAACACTTGATGACCCTATACAAGCCTCGACTATTGACCCTTTCCAAACTGAGACACTTGCCTCCATGGGACACATAGATGATATTCTTCTAGAACAATAATCTTCCACTAGGGACATGCTTGCATATGATCAAGTTATAGTGAAAATCATTAGACTTTATGACACTAAACATAATGATGGCTTTGACATTGTCTTGGAAGCACCAACAGAATCATCTGAACTTGACATGTCACATGGTCAGACTAAAGATATCAGTTAGGAATATGTCCAACATGAAAATGAAGCTAAGGAACTTTATCAACTAGGGTCATCTATCTTTGTCAGAGCAGGACTTCTTACAAATGAAAATATTACAAGTGACAGTATCCACATATCTAATGATGGGTTAGCATCTTGCCTTCAAAACAACAAATATCCCATCACAAATAGAATTTTTCAAAGCATCCAATATCAAGGCAAAGGACTAGGAATACATGAGCAAGGCATTCTAGAACCAATACAGCTATAGGCAAATTACATACATCAAGGTCTTGGCTATTCCTCAGACAACAAATCAAATGATGTCACTGTTACCTCCTCGATACTAGGGGCAACCTTGTCAGATACAAACGTCAAAATGGAATCCATGAGAAATCATTTTCATAAGATTGCTGCCAACACCCCATCCACCCACACCATAAACCGTCATTCCATCATAAATAAACCTTCCCTTTGGAACCAACAAAAACAAAAGTCTTACAAGTCAAAAGATCAAAATCAAATGTCAAAGGCCATTGAATCAAACAAAAGGACAAGTGGACAAATGAAATTAAAGTGGATCCCAAAGAAAGGCAAATTGAACAAAGACACCCAGTAAAATACAAAAGTCAATCACAATGTGGAGCCACAATTAAAGAGGACTCCCATATACAACAAATGTCCACCTCCTTCAAAATGGTTA